>LTAE01012180.1:0-14193 GCA_001647135.1 Pontederia paniculata | reverse complement strand
CGGCCCGATGACTGCCCCGAGCTGGACTCCTCATTCGTCGACCTTGAGCTCCCGCGTAGGGACTTGTCCATCCGATCTCGTTGCCGTGCTTCCTCTTCTTAGTGGACTGCGTAATGCTTCTTTGGTATCTGATGGATAAAATGTGATTCTTGATTTGTAGTGGAGGAAGGTGGGGAAGAAGGCGTCATGCAGGCGCGGCCGGTATACGTCGCCGCCGTGGATTTGTCTTGTAATGATCCGAAGCTTGTTAGACTTACTCTGTTCTACATATTTCTTGAGAATTTTTATGTCATAATGTCAAATCTCTCTAGTTTTTGGTTGTTATTCATGTAATTCGTGATGTTTCGTGGATGCATTTCAGTATTAGTAATACTTTTATTTCTAGTGCATTTAGTTAATGATTCGAAGAAATTTTCCTAGTTCAGTTTGCTTGTAGCATAAAATCGACTTTTGATGCAAAATGATCCTATCTGAACAAGAGCTTTTATGAATGCTTTTAAGTGTGAATCAAATGCATGAGCATTCCTCAATATTGAACTTGATTAATTCTGCTTAATCCGAAATCTGAAGTCTGATTTGTGTCTTTAATTTCATCCCATAGGTTTTGTCTTTTCTATTTGGGATAATGAAGTATGAGCATCACGCTGTCTTCTAAAGAGAGGACAGAAGGGTGAGAAAGAGATGAGCAATTTATAATTTGAAAGGAAAAAGAAAGAAATAGAGACTGGATAGTGTGTGTTTTCTGTCTTGTTTTCATGAGGGAGCAAAGTTTTTAAGAACTTTTATCTGTTTCAGAGGCAAGAGAGTTTATCCATTCGATCTCCAGATCCATGTAAGGAAATATGAAAAGGAAAAAGGTTGTGTTTCTTTTTTTCTTTTTTTTCCTTTCTCATCTATTTTCCTTTTTTATTCACTTTCCAAAGTGAGGAAATAAGATTTAGCAGAAAGAAAGTCTTCTACCATCACTTTCATAAACCCTTGGTTTATGAGTGACTTTAAAATATTTTTATTTGCCCTGTTATCTTTTCTTATAGTTATATACCTGTAGTATTCTGCAAAATGAAGAGATTCTGGTCAAGTGGTTTATATGGTAATTGGTTATGAATTATGAAGGTAAAATAATATGATAATGCTTTTTACTCTTATAGGATAGAAATATGTGTTTTATGCTGTATAGAAAGTGTCCCTTTCAGCAGGATTTGATCACCTTTTTTTTTTTTTTGAAAAGGTTGATCACCTTTTCATCTTGTTACTTCACTCATGCCTTCAGTCATCTAATGCAACAGTGTGAATTGACAAAAATAAAAAAAATGTTATGGATAATAAATACATGGGCATGTCAATGGATTGAATATATTCTTGCACACAAAGCTATATATCTAGACATTTTATACTGATATCGATTTACTTTCCTGACCAAAGGGAAAAATGTTATATTTGACAGTTTTAACTTTGCTAAATTATGTGTTTATTACTTAACATTTGAGTCTTCATGCAGCTTCTGAAGAGTTCTTAGAGCTGGTAAAGAGTGCTCTACTAGCAGCTCTTGAAGGTAATAGACTTGATGCTGGAGCACACAAATCTCCATGGTTAAAGATAGAAGCCTAATGCCTTTTCAATCCTTCTTTTTTCTTCTGTTATTTACAGCTCTAGCACCTGGTTCATTATTTGGTCTCGTTACATTTAGCCACAAAGTTGGCCTATATGATGTTCAAGGGCCCATACCAGTTTTAAAAAATGTTTTTATTCCTCCTGACCTCGACGGTGGACTGTCCGTTGATCTTGAAGATGTCATGCCACTGCTTTCATTTCTGGCTCCTGTATGTCATCAAACAATGCTAGCTGCAACATATTATTGGGTTTTCAGTTAACAATTCTGCCTGTCCATCAAAGTTATTTACGAATTGCAAAATCAATTCTATGATTTGCTACTGCGTATCCTTATTTATATGCCTTGTTATCCATCTACAGGTTGAAACTTGCAAGGATCAGATTGCTGCAGCTCTTGAGACGTTAAAGCCTACAACTTCATGGGAAAGAACATCTGCTGCTGGGCAAGGGATGGAGGGTGTGTTGTTAGGTGGACGAGGGTTTGGAGTAGCAATGACAGCATTAGTTGACTACTTAAGCTCACAATACGGAAACACTTTTGCACTAGGTAAGTTTCCTCATTTTCTCTGATCACATCTTTTTGTATATTTTGTAAAAGGTATTCCTTTATATTTACCCAGCAAGGATATTCAGCTTTTTGTCTGGTCCACCTGATTATGGAGCTGGGCAATTGGACACCAGACGGTATGGTGAACAATATGCCATCAAGGGGGAGGATGCGGACCGTGCTTTACTTCCTGAACAGACACCATTTTACAAGGATCTGGTAATGCTATATGAATAATGTTCAACATTTGTTGAAATTACATATGTCTGAAACTGATTCTGGTTGCATGTGACAGGCTGCTATTGCTGTTCAATCAGGTGTTTGTGTGGATATCTTTGCTATTACAGATGAATATACCGATTTAGCTTCTCTTAAATATCTCAGCCTTGAGAGCGGTGGTTTTTTATTTCTTTACTCAAACATGGATGAATCAACACTTCCTCAAGACATGTAAGTTAAGACATGTTGTTATGCCTGTGTGTCTAAGATTGAGCCTAACATCTAATGTTTGCCTCAAACTTTTGTACTTGAACAGATACCGAATGCTGAGTCGTCCCTATGCTTTTAATTGTGTACTGCGAATGAGGACATCTTCAGAGTTCAAACCTTCTTTCTCCGTGAGAAGCCAAACTTATGTTCCTAAGACATGATCATTATGCCATTTTTTCCTTCAATTGTTAATCTTTGTTGTTCTCTGGCAGTATGGCCATTTCTTTGAGGATCCCCAGTATGAAAATGTTCAACATATAATTTGCTGTGATTCCTTCGCTACATATGCTTATGACTTTGAGTTTGCAAACTCAAGCGGTTTCTCCAGGTACAATATCTTCCTTTTCTGTCAATTGCAATAATCGTTCATTGATTGTTGTCATAAAAGAGAGCACAGATCATAGCTGATAATAAATAACCATATCATAGATTGTGGAAGTTGCATTTTTATGTTTATCCTGCATGACTTAATTTGTCATTATGATCATCATTGTTTCCCTTTTATGAAAGCATAACTATTTTCTGAGAACTTCTTGAAGCATTAGTAAAAAATAAATTCACTTAGATGTTACCATGAGCTTGCTGGGGCAAATTTCTGTAGAATGTGAAAATAATAGGTGCTTGCTCATATGAAATGCTCCAGCCTGAAATTTCGGAGCCCCTGATTTCAACCAAGGAAAATTGAGAACTTGGTTTGTAATAATAAAATATTTGGAATTTTTATAATGCAACATGCAGAGCTCAATGTGATGTGATTCTTTAGGGGAAATATTTCTTGAGGATTAGTTGTGATTTTCTGTTAGGTGACAACCTGCTTGATCTCTGCAGTTCTAGTTATTAAGTTAACATCAGCACATTTGATTGTCTGATCTTAGATTTCTCAAGTAATTTTGTGGTTCTGGAATTCTTTACTTGATGAGGTCTTGTTGTTTCATGATGACCAAAGAATCAGCCTATCAACATTGGTTACTAAATAATCTGGAAATAGTCCAGATTCCATAAGGCACATGGCCAGTTTCAAATAAATGATAATAAGAATGGGCAACTCACTTTGGCTAAGAACTTCTATGGGCATAACTGGTTATGATGTAGGAGGGCATGATACCTAAAAGTGATCTTTTTTCAGTGTAATCCTGGTGTCAGGAAGGCTACTAGTTTTGTTGAGGATTCGAACGTTAGAAACAGGAGATAAAATCCTAAAAGTTTGGCTATGAGGAACTAGATTAGCATTCCCAGTTTCATGGTAATGATGTGTTCCGTAAAACAGTGCCATCTTTGAGACAATCTTCAAGAGATTAATTTAGGTAGGCGAACATAACATGGGAAGGAATCTGATACCCCATTGCAATTGCTTCTAGTGTCTTCAGAAAAGGCTGAAGTTCTCATTGACAGTCAAAGGTGTATAAATTCATGGAAACTATGACATGTATATGTACGAGTATAACCCTTGGTTTAGAAGTCAAACTTAGTCAAGTTATCATGGTTCAGATATCTTCAAGTCAATTTAGAACTTGATTAAGCTTGCCCATTGAGTCTTACAAAAAGCAAGCTTGGTATTCTCTTGGAGTAACTTGGACTCAACCTCAGTCCAACAAATCAACTGAGTTTCATCAGTTCTCATCATATTTTGCCAAAAATCTCTCAATTTGATTTTCATCTATACTAAGAGTTGATATAATGACTAGCAGTCCCATGATATCATGAAGTGTCATGTTAGCAAAATCAACAATCAGATTATGTATTTATTCAGTTATCGTCCCTTCACTCTCAACTGCAAGATATGAACTTCTATGCTTGTACATGAAATCATGTTGTTGTCTTGGGCTTTTGAAATGATAGTTTCTGCAATTCCAGATTTGGTACAACTCAGATCAATGACTATGGATCAACAATTCAAAATGCTGACAATACAAATTGCATTTTTGTTTATCGTAGGCATACAGAACCTGCAGTTATCCAGTTTGCTTTCCAGTATAGCATCATTGTTCCTTATGAGGAGACAACAATTTCGGAATTAACATCTTCAAGGTATAATATGAACTTCGGGAGTATGTTATTTGGATACGATCCTTTGCTTATTTCTTTCATCCATGCTGTTTTCTGAAATCAAGGATATTACAAAAAATTGCAAACCTTCTGCAAGTTATACAATTGCGTGTAGTTTGAAGGTTATTGATATTTGTATAGTTATCTTAAGCTTCAATATATATGTATTTATAAACATTAGTTATTTCTTATGCTTCAGTTTTATTAGGATGTGATGAAAATCCCTGCTTTTGGTTCTAAATATTTTTTCTTTTGTTTATGTATTCTTCTTTTTTTAAGGGACCTTGTATTCTTCTTCTTAAGTGGGAATCACATCATTGGAGAATTTGGTCTAATCAGGGGACTTTTTGCCATTCCTATCTTCATGTTTCATTTTTTTTTCTCTTTGGTGAGGCATACAATGCCCAAGGCCAGGACTAAATTGAAGATTCAAAGGAACCAACCAAACTGGGTGAAACCCATAATTGCATGAAAAGGTCACGAAACGGTTTGGTTTTGGTCTTTTTCTTTCAGCTTGTTTGTTATTTCTTTTCCCCTTATCTTTGTCCAGTTCAGTTGATCCCGCAGTAGTAGGCAAAAATGACAGAGGACATCTTCTCTCCTGTGGTAAATAAACAATGGTGACCAAACCAACTCTTTAATCATTTCGTCGTAGAAAACTCTTTAATCAGAGAGATACTACAGCCAACTTTTCTCTCTTGTGCCTTATCGTCAGTCAAATACATCATTGGTCATCGTCACTGTTTCTGCTCTCAGCAGGAATACAGCCGTTCTCCAGTTTCTGAGCTCCCACACAATTGTAAATATTTTTTCCTTTCGTTTCTGGTTGTGATTCCTGTGGCTCCTATTCAAGGCATTTGCACAGTTTGAAATTTCATGGTTACCATACTTGATAGTCAACCAACTACATGTTATCGCTTGCATAAACATTTTAATTGTGATTAATTTGGATTTTGAGATGATAATTTATGTTAAAATGTTAGGTAATATCAATTTCATTTGAATATTTGTCAGACAATCAAATTTTGTTTCTTAATTTATATGAATATGCTTGATTATTTCCTAATAATTAAATGGCACTTTTAATGTATATGCAGCTACAAGTTTTGCCTGCAGAGACGATTAAGGATAAGGACAGTGCAGTATGAAACAGCTACAAATATGAAAGCACTTTATGACAGCGTTGACTCAGAAGTTATATTATGTATCCTTGTTCACAAGGTGATCTATATGAATAACTTCAGATATACTTGATCAATGTACAAAAATGTTGCTTTTTTGTTTGCTGTCTTTTTTAATATACATGAAAATTTTGAAGAACTATGTATTTTAAATTAACTTATATGTTCTAATGTTTGTGTTTATGATATCTTAAAAGGCAGTGTTCTAAAGTCCTTGATTGTTAATATTGATTTACAGAGGAAATCTGTTTTCTTTTGATATTTGTATTCTGTAGTTAAACTTTTTTAAAATATCCTTGCAGTTGATTCTAGTGGTTCTTTCCAGGTTATTCTAGCTTCTTTGAAGGAAGGTGTGAGGGAAGCCAGGATGCTGATTCATGATTGGCTTGTCCTTCTTACAGCGCAGTGCAATGATGCATCAAATCTTGGTAGTGTTGATGTGGGAATTACAACCTCACATGTTGATGTTGCCTTCTCACAGTTTCAAGAGTTGCAACCCCTACCCCGCCTAGTATTTGCTTTATTAAGGAATTCTCTTCTTATGTTACATGAAGAAGGTGTTCACCCAGATTATCGTATATACCTACAATGCCTCTTCAGGTACTTTCTTATGCCTTATCCAAAGAATTGGATTGCAGTATTAACTCCAAAATACTCCAAAATTTTAACCGATGCAAATGAAAATACCCATGATCTGTATTACAGATTTTAAGATATGCTTACTACGACCCTTGAGTCTGTAAGGTGTAAAGCATGCATAATAATTGAAGTGTTGAGATAACTTTTAGATGTTCCATGTTACCTGTATCTTTGGGAATATGATGGTTAAACTCTCATTTTGTTGGTTGGCTTTACACTGTGTTCATTTTTTATACTTACTATATTTATTGAAATTGAGTTAAATGTTCCTTGCAGTGTGTTGGAGCCCACTTCCCTTAGCCACGCCATATATCCAGTTCTCTCATCATATTCCTCTCCAGACAAGCCCAATATTCCACGGCACTCACTAAGTCGTGCCGCCCTCGACACCAGTGAAAGCCATATATTCCTCCTTGATGCGTTCACTAATATTATAGTTTATTATTCTTCAACAGCTGATCCTTCACTGCCTTTCCCACCGCCACATGATTGTAAGTTTTGTCCACCTTTACTTTCACTGTATATTTGCTCTCTTGAATGATCTTTTGTGGACATAAATGAAATGAAACAAAATGCCTGCAGTCCTGAAGTTTGATATCTTATTCTGTATGCTGTTTCTTAGGTGGTCTACGCAACACAATAAATGATCTGAAGCAGAATAGGAGTATTACACCAAAGCTTACAATTATTCATGGAGGTAAGGATAACTCCAGAGTATTTGAAAATTACCTCATCGAAGAACAAGATGTTGATGATAATGGGGTTACCAGCGGTTTCGTTTCATTTCTTGCGGAGATTGTCAAGGACGTATCTGATTATCTCAAGCAAAGTTAGCTGACAAAAATGTTTTTTGCCTATAGAACACCAAGTTTTGAGAGATTGCATTATGACGTTCAAAAACCAAGTAATTGCTCTCTTCAGCAATTCCGATGGCATAGAGAGAGTTAACTATACTTATCTTATCGGTAATCAGGTTTAGTATTTAATAGGATTTGTTTTCTTAGAAGAAAAGTATTATTCTCATCTATTTTTTTATGTCAATTCGAAATGTATTCAAGGTAATCCAGAAGTTATGTAATATTTTCCTCGTTATACAACAGTGGAACAAGGTAGGAGCTCATTCTGTGGAAGAAAACAATGACGAGTTGTCCATGCTCGGTCTGAACCAAATGAGACGATTGAAGTCCACAAATGATTGATTATAAGACAAATAATTAAGTATTGATTGATTCAAACAAAGATAAAATTTCAAAATGAGAATTAATTGATCTTACCTAGATCAATGAGTCAATTCCAAAATGAAAAGGAAATGTCGCAATCAAATTCTATGTTTGGATGGAGGGATGGGGAGGGGTTAAGAAGAGTAGGGTGGACTCCTTAATCCTATCCTATGTTTGGATAGTGTACCTAAAAAAATAAAGGAGTGTGGATCCCTTCAAACTCCTTAAAACTAATTTCATCAAATTAGTGAAATTAGGAGGGGTTCATTTTTTGAACGAGTTTATCCTTCTTTCTAATTGTTATTGTCCGATAAGACAAAATCATTTTTTTAAAAAATAAATCTTCTTATCATACTCCTCTTTTCTAATCAAACATAAAATTCATAACACCTCCTATCCATTTTTTTTCCGTCTTTCTTTCTCCTTCCCCTCCCCATCCCTCCCCACCCATTTATCCAAACAAAGCCGAGTCAGATTTAAACATTGGGAACTGTCTCGTGAAATGACCATCTTGCCGTGCGCCGAGTTAAAGTTGCTAATGACAAAAATAATCATTCATAACAAATGGTTCAAGCTCAATTCTCAAACGGGAAAAAGAAAACATCATTTGTGTCCACCACATCGCACAACAAAGAAGCGTCTCTTCCTAAAACATCCATACAAGAGGAGTCTTCTAAGTATTGGTGGCTCTCTTATAGATCTGCTGGCCGGCATGTGCTGCTACCATCCTAACAGCTCCCCTTGCCATCAAGGACGCCATCAAGTCCTTGATAGCCCTTCGAGCAAATGAACCATTAATCTGCATATGAGCACCAGAATTACCACAAAAAAAGTGAGCAAATATCCATGCCCAATTATTAAGTATTAAGTAAATAAACCAAGGATCACATCATAGAAAAATGAAACAAAAAATTAGCAAAGTATCCAGTATCATCATAGGACTAACAAGAATAAATGTAAAAGAGAATATGACAGAGAACATTGACTAATTCAGAACAGATTGGATGGATATCAGTTGATTAATCCTTTTGAAAGCAACGAGAATTTGAGCATCAATTATTGTCTTAAGAAGTATGAACATCGAAACCAACTGTGAAGTCGTTGTACACATCAGTATATGGATAAATCTTCATAGAAAACAAAAAGCATAGTACGAGACAGAAGATACATTCATATCAAATAAGCCACTGCAACAGAGTATCCATTAAAGTTGACTCTCTTACTGAATAAATGAATCAATCTCTTAATGAATAAATGAATCAACGATGCATATGAAAGACATAATTCCTCTTACTGGATATAGGAATAAAGTTTAGGCGAAAGTATCGGATGCACAAAGCTGTTTTTAAGTCAATCTGCAATTTAAAAAAGTTGGTCAACTTTTTATAGGATGCCTGATTTTTTTTTTTTTTTGAGAAGTATAGGATGCCTAAATTAACCAAAGAATTTAACTGCATGCAAACCAATCTTAAACATGAAAGCAAGTCAACAGGTCCTCATAGCTTCTTCTGAAAGCTAATCTACGAACTAATCTTTGACATCTTCTGAGAGTCAACATGGATATAGTTTAAGCTGATCTTTTTGTTTACTGAGGATCAATAAAAAAGCATGGCAGCCTGGTAAGTTGAAAAGGAAAGAAGGGTTGACCTCATAAGGTTCTGAGTAGACATCCAGCATGTAGAAGCAGCTTTCACTTGTAGTCCTGTTTATTTCCTGAACTACGGTGGTAACACCTTAATAAAGGTTCCTGGGATTAACTCTTTGCCAATATATTAGTTTCCTATTACTTTCATTAGAGTGCTTATGTGAAAGGTTCCTGGGATTAACTCTTATTGGTTTCACTATATCAGATTGGATTAAAATTTTAAAAAGATTAAATTTAATGATGGACTAAGAATTGTCTAAGTTATGATCCATAAACAAGTGCTCAGATTAATCAGGACGTTCAAACAAATCCAATCTAAATTAATCTCAATCTAAACGCATGAAGATGCAAAACTTAAATTGTTAATCACTTAATTAAGTCCAACTAAACATGCCACACAACTTAGAGTCTCAAACGAGTAACCAGATTATGACACGAAATATTGTGACTTAATTTCAAAGATCAATATCTTCAACTGCTTATAATGATAAAACTAATTAGACAAAATAATCAATAATTATTTCATGATCATCATAGAGAAGAAAACACATTATGAAGAGCACTCATGTTCAAGATAAACAATTCACTAAAAAATCAATCTAAAATAGGATTCACAAACTCCGTAATACAAATGACTAAACATGAGAAAATAATTCGTCCCAACGAAAGAAAAAGATTTAAAAATCAAACTTTAAATCTTAGAAGCACAACCTTCTCCCGAATGCACTGCATTCTTGTCTTTCTTTTTCATCTCAGCAGAATTTCTCCAACATCTGGCTCTGGCTTCAAGAACACAATATGTAGCATCTAGCATAGCCCAAAATTGAGGCCTTGCGGTTTTATTTATAGGTTTTCAACGAGTTTCATCAGATATGAGGAGTCTTGGCTTGGAGAACTTTAATTTCTAGCAGATAAGGTTTAATCCTGGGTTAAATTCTTCAAAACATAAAATTAACTGCGCCAAATAGTGAAAATTAACTCAATACCAGAAAGTTTCATGGCCCGTGATAGAACCGTCACGACCTTGATCGTAACTTTTCTTTTGTGACCCTACATTTTCACGACACGTGAAAATGGCTTCACGACTGTGAGCGCAACTAAAATTTGATATGTGGATTGTCATGGGCTATGAAATGGTATTCATGGCAGTGAACGAGGCTAACAATTGCATCTGGAGGATGTCACGACCCGTGAAACAACTTTCACGACCACTGCAAGAATATTTAACATTAGCGACAAAAAATACTGTCGCAAATCTATCGCCAAATCGTCGCTATAAACATTAGTGATGATTTAGCAACAAACTTACGACGCCAAGAAACTGTCGCAAAAACTAGGTCGCTATTAGCGACAGACTAAACTATCGCTAAGTCGTAGTTAAACCGTCACCAATATGAACTTAGCTCATCGTTATCTTAATTTTTTAATTAAAAAAAATGATATTTTGTCTTTAAAATTTTGCTAGATCGTCGTTAAATTGTCACGGATCTATCTTTAAACTGTCGCTAATTATCGCGTTGAATCATCATAGTTCCGTCGTTATCTTGTCGCTAATTATCATAGTATATGAAAAATGGTATCGATATTCTGTCGCTAATTCAAAAAACAACATAGAATGCTATATTTATTTTTAGAAAAATCCTTATATACAACACATGCACAAGACAATAAAGATGCCATATTAAAGTAATAAAATTCAAAGTAACACAACAAAGTACTCATCATAGAAATTAAGTTGACAACACATGTTTTAAAGTATCACAACATAAGTTTCTAATACTATGTCAAAAACAACATAATCTAATCACCGGACGGAGGAGTGAGAAGAGTAGCAACGGTCACGAATCAAACTGAGAACCTCCAACAAAAGTGGTGTAACTCTCTTATCTACCACCTCCACCACAAGGTCCTTCATTCCAGCCAAAGTCGCAAGGGTGGGTTCGACGACTGAACTACATGAAGGACCAGGGATAGAAGCAACACTCATTTGTTGCGAACTCAATCTTCCTAACCCACGAAGTCGACCCTTCTTAGTAAGTCCTGCAACTTTTTTCATACCTCTTCGTCGACGTCGGGGATTGAGTCCGCATTATTCCCGTACTTCTCCGCCATAAGCAAATCGTATGCCACTTGTAAATGAAAATAATTACTTCCACACCAAATACTTAAGGATAAATATTTTGAATGAGTGTTATAAAATTATACCACAATTTGTTTTGCTTGCTCCAAGATGAATTGATTGATCTTCTTATTGATGTAAACTTCTTTGTACACCATTCGAAAGTCAACTTTACCATCGCTCGTCAACTCCTACGACAATCACATTTCATATATTAGAACATTTACTCGAAGTGTTTAACAATAACAATCATTATTCATATAATTTGAAAAAAATATCATTTTTCGTTTATGCTCTATGAACCTAATAGAGCCTCCGCAATGACAATGCCGCATCCGGCTTAGACAATCTATTGTGTTTGCCGGTTGGACTTTTTTTGATATTCGGGTGACGCCCTATATTGAAAGCGATAAGTGTTGACAAAAAAGTTAAACTTAATCCAACTATCTAATATGAAGTTACCATGTGTCGCAAAGAGAAGACCAAACTTCTTTGGAAATATGCGATGCATGCCTGTCCTTTGCTTCCAGAATATTACCATCAGTCATAAAGCCTTGCATCTCTCCGGTAGTTGAATAATACTCCTCTGAGACGAGTAGAAGCTACAATATTGAAGACCTTCTTGTTTATACCATCAAGAAGGCCTTCCTCCCATTTGTACTTGGCATGAAAAGACAATTTGTTATTATTTTTTAAACTAATTTCAAGTAGTTGGACTTAAAATAATTTTACCTTAAACACATCGTACATGTCATCTCTATAAGGCAACAAAATGTCCTTCCATTTAGCACAGCATACCTGAAGCCTCGAAAGAACAAACTCGTTGATTTCTCGATGAATACATCTCGGGATGAAACCAGACCTAAATCATATAACATTATATTGATTAATGCATTTAACATTATATTCATACATTAAGAAAATTATTTTTTTAATAAATCATATATTATCAACTCGTGGATTATTTTTGTCATCCACCGTAACTCCGGTAACAAGTATAATATTGTACGGATTTCATTGGGATGATGAAGACCCAACATTAATATTGTCTGAAATAAAACGTTAGCAATAACAAATGTAAACAAAAAATTAAATATAAAGGTAACATGATTAAATATGATCAATGATAGTAAATTTTACATGTCTAAAAGTCAAGACTGATGACGGGCTCATCCTCGACCCCTGGTGGAGTGCCACGACTCGTGCCGCTCCCACGAGCTCTCTCACGACCACGAGGAGGCATAACCTATAATAGCATATAAAAAAATTATGCATAACATGTCAAAACATATAAAACATAATTAAAAATACATTTGTTAAAAAGATAACTTATTCAAGAGCTTGAAAGTGACTCATATATTTCTTCATCAGTCTCATAATCAGTGGTCTCATTATCGTTTATAAATTGTTCATCTTCAAACTCAAGAGGACGACACATTTCATTAATGTTCACTTTTTCCATGAGACCATTTCTGTCAAATAATGTTGTTATTTCATCGTCGTGGGCTACATTTATTACTCCCATGGTTTGATAAGCTTGATAATAATTGACATATGACATTCCATCAACTAAAGTACCTTCAACGTTCATTTTTTCTTCTAAAAAGACTAGTTCTTTATTTTGCACGTAGCCCACCATTCATCAACACTCCTTTTAGCTGAAGGATATTTTGCATAGTAAACTTGTTATACTTGTTCAATTAGAACAAATGATTCATTTGAATTAAATCTTGATCTACGCTTCACATCTACCAATACATACGTGTCATAACACCATTCTGTGGATCAAACCAACGATAACACAATATGAAAACATTTATGTCCCCAAGGTATGATAATTTAATAATTTGCTCGGTGACATCATAATAATCTAACTCGTTTTCATCATACAAACAACCTCAAATACAAATGTCACTATTCATGGTAGATTGTTTCTTCCATATTCTTCGATGTGAAATTTATAACCATTGACGATGATATTGTTATAAGTTGACACTTTTTTCTTCAGTCCATAACTCAAATTTCTAATGTCTTTATTTGTCACTTTTCCATCAAGCACTTGCTTCTTAAGCCAACTTGAAAATTGTTCATCTTAAAGTTGCAAAAATTGATCATCTGTCATATTATAATTTATTTGTCTTTGGAAATCTTCAAATTCCCTATAAAAAAATTAAAATGTATGAATTCTGATATTTAGAACCTAATATAAAGTAATATTCAGTAAGTAATCTTATTTTAGATAAGGCTCCACTTCCAAAGTGTTGATGAGGACATAACTTTCCACAATCAATAATCATCGTCGTTTAACAAAAAATTATGTGTTCTCCCAATTGGGCGTGCTGAAAACTTAAAAATGGATAAGCCCTTCTTGTTGATCTCCTCTCCACCATCGTCATTTTGTGGGGCTTGGGTTCTCCTTGTTTGAATTTCAAGCTCAAAGTACAACGATGTAAAATTGGAAACTTCTTAATAAAAGTAAGCTTCACATATAAATCCTTCAATTTTTGCCTTATTTTTTGCCTTTCTCTTTAGGTACAACATGCACATATCAAATGGATACATCCATCGAAATTGTACGGGCTCTGCTACCTTTGCCTCATAAGCAAGATGGACGACCAAATGCTCCATGACGTCAAAGAATGATGGTGGAAATATCTTTTCATCTTTGCATAAGGTAATTATAATTGATGATTCCA
>LTAE01012179.1:0-14194 GCA_001647135.1 Pontederia paniculata | reverse complement strand
CAGAGAAGTTAGGGCACGAAATGTGAAGAAGACGCGGGCGGGTTGGGTTAATTTCATTAATTTAGCGGCCAAACATTTACCCGCTATTTCCCCGCAAATTACTCGCTTTCAGCTACAAAAGATTTAGCCGCAAATTTACTCGCTACTTGGCCGGAGAAAAGAAATTTTTTAAAAAATATGCGCTAACAAATTTCGCCGCTATTTACTCGCAAATGCCCGAAAATAGCGGCTATTTAGCGGGAAATTTTTTGCCCGCTAATTTTGGCCGCTAATAGGCTTAATTCTTGTAGTGCTTATCAATTTATCATACACAATGAAGATTCAGGTTGTCCCAACGGAGACATGACTAGCTAGGCCTAAAGCAAACATCAGAAGGGATAAATCCCTGAATAAAAGGGTATGAAACCCTTATCAGAAGAGACTGAATCCCTAGACAGAAGGGAAGGGATCCCTGAACAAAAGGGAAAAAATCCCTAAACAATCATCGTGATGTTCCTCTTTATGCCATAAATTCAATCACAAAATATTAATATTTTTTAATCTTATTAGTTGGACAATGCACTGACTTCTAGGTTACCTTTCATAGATCCTAAGCACCCACAATAAATTAGGAAATCATTACAAAATAAATTCACTTAATTCCAATATCTTTCATCAATCAAGATACGACCCGTGTTTCTAAAAAAATTAAGGATCTAGGGCGTTTCATGACCCATGAAAGGATTGTCACAATTGTGATCTTGATCTGTCCATAGTTTCACGACCCATCAAATTGGTTTCATGGCCATGTCTGAATGTGCTCATCTGTCTTTGACGTGCTCACGATCGTGAATTCCCTTTCATGGGTCGTGATGTTTAGCGCGGACATGACGATGTTGTCGTCTCCCTAATTCATGAGCATGGCCCAAACTACCTTATCTATTTCTAATCTTCAAGGCCCATGACATACTCTTTCACGGTCATGACCGTAGTCGCTGTTCCTTTCACTGTCCAATCTCACGGTTGCGACCAAAGATACGACATCTCCTCTTGATGACTTCAAGCCCATGACACCCAATTTCACGGTCGGACCGCGAATGCCAACTCATTTTTGCTTTTTCTTTTCTTTCATTTATTTTCATTAATGATTAAACTATTGCAATTATACTTCTATACATAAACTATAATCATAATTATTCTCCATGTACATCCCCCTCTATTCTATCCTCATAACTACATATCTATTCTCGTGGGGTTGTTCATTTGTTCGTCACGTTCTAATGATTCTCGTCCTTGCTCCCTTGATCCCCATGCTATTTTCGACCTCCTTTGTCTTCTCCATTGCACCCTAGGGAGAGAAGAAGAGAGTAGGGAGGCTCTACGTGACGCCTAGAGCTTGAGGGAGAGAATAACATTAATGAGCATTTCTCCTCCCTGTGAGTATATATATATATATATAGGTGCTCTAGGGATTCTCCAACTCTTAATCTAAACCAAACTCTAATCTTTAATTTAATCTCAAAAATTAATCTTGATTAAAATATTACTATTTATTAATTTCCAAAAATAAGTTTGGATAGAACTAGTAATATTAAAATAATAGGATAATTTTTTCCATCTTTGACGTTGTAAATGAATTGGAAGACATGTTCCATCTTGCGCCCCCAAAAGTACATCTCATCACCTCACAAAGTGCCTTTTTGAAAATGCTACAAACTTACTTCTTTTGACTTTACTTTGATCAATTGACTGGTCAACATCATAGACACATCATATGAAAGCCAATATTTTAAACTAAAATATTTTTTAACTAAAGAAAATAAAAGTCTAATACATAAGTTTAAGGAAAAGAATATAATCAACTATTAAATCTAAATAAAATATATCAACAAATTATGACCATTATGACTCAACCAGGATCTATTTCATGTACAAATCAAACCATCACAAACATCATCACCATTGATGCCATAGACACCTATTCAAATTCTTGATTACCTACAGAATTGAATTCTCAAGAGAGGTAACCTCCCGTGAGTTGTGATACCCAATATGTAAAGATCATATAAATTCTCAATGGGAGTTATCAATTCAAGATGGACCAATATAACAATTCATTACCTCAATACTCTCAAATTTCACATTGACCTTTAACATATTCTTACCATCTCATAATTCATTGATGGCGGAAATATCAATTGCATCTTATCCTATGATGTCTAATCTTTCTTGTTCAATATATTCGAGCCACCTATAAACTCATGACCATTTTACTTCTTCTCTGATTATCTTGTCTTAAGTGAACAATCATTGCACACAATAATAAGTCTTTATCAATGCATTGAATATTTTGATAGGCCTCAGTGGCTTATGACTAGCTAGGTCATAGGGTCTCTCTCTCGAATCTAAGAAAAAACATTGGAGAATATATATGTCGGATTAGCTTGAATGAAGATCAAGTGATGATTCTTGATGGAGCATCTCCTCTCATTAGTTGTAGGTAAAGATTTTTGGATTGACATTAAAAATGCCTAAATAAGTTTAAGTAATTTAAATCTAATTAATTAAGTTTTCTAATAATCTAAATAGCTTGTAGCCACATATTTTCTCATGGTTATTTTCTTCCTTTTTGCTGAATCCATTGCCTTGGGGAAAAAGAACATGTTGCATGTTCTCTTTTTTAGAAGTAGGCACAAGAAGCCATTAAGAAAGAGAAATTTTATTCTCTTTGGATGATGATATGAGAGAAATAGAAGAGGGCACATTAAGAAGATGGAGTGTTCTTAGATAGCAAAGAATAAAAAAATGGATTGAGAGAATCTATGAAGATTTCTTAATAATATAATCACATAGAATTATAATAATCAATTGATATTATTTTGTTGGTTATTAAGTTATTTTTCAGGGTCTAGCTATTATTTATTTCAAACTGATTATTATTTTAGGTTTGAACAAAATTTGAAAGACTTTGTCATTTATTTTTGGATGGAGGAATTGCTTTGTTATTGCTTTATCATTATCTTAATTTTCCCTATAAATATGATGTTTATTCCTATTATTTTTTACATGATATTTACTTGAAATATTTAATTCATATAAATATGATGTCTTCTTCTTGGTATTCTTCAATTTATTTTCTCCACATGCACTTTATTGTTCTTTACTAAACATTCTAACCACTTTCCAAAAGTTAAATATTATAAATGAATAGTTTTTTTTTCAATTATGTAGTGCTTTCTTACTGTCCTCAAATAATTAATATATACTGGCTTGTTTAGTATATCTTAACGTGGAGTGTATTGTGTTTTTACTTAATTTGATGTGGTGTAGTTTCATGACTTTTCACAAACTTTTTGTCCTTCAATGGTTTCGATGCATCTAACTTTATTTAAAATTGTGTAACTTGCTTTTTTATTTCAAGGAATAAGACATATTTTTAGGGTACATAATGAGACTGAAACTTTGATAAATATATGGTGCATCAGGTTTAGTGTCTAAAGCCATTATATTTTTAGTGTTTAATTATTATAGTGTGTCATTATTGAAGTTGATACATGTTAATGGGCTTCATATGTTGTGTGTGATTAATGAGACTAATGATACATTAGCAATTGCAAATTCAACATGTATGATGAGCGATGTTTTTTCTTGATGTTGAGTATACAATTCATCTATTTTCTTTCCTTACACACTTTTAAGTTAATTCTTTTGGTTTCGATTTTTTTTAAAAAGTTCAATTGACTTATTCTCAATTTTCACTTACATATTATGTCATAAGGTCTCTAGTGAATTGCTTTATTATATTTGTTATCCTTAAGTCTTATTGTTTCTTTTATTCTCCTTGTGTTCAAGAGTAAGGTTATTAAGATCAAGATCTTACATAGAATCATAAGAGAATTGCAACATCAACAATTAGATAATAATCCTAAGATTTTGTGAAAGTTCTTACAAGAATTGTAAAGATCTTATAAACTAGACCTTATGATCATTAGGGGATTAAATATGACAAGATTATAAATTAGATTGTATAAGATTGTGAGATTAACAATCTTATTTAAAAGTTTAAGCATCTTCTTGTATTTTATGACGTGCTTTCTAAAGCATCGTTTCTTGCTTTTATTGATTTTGTCTTATTTTTATCCCTATATGGATCCCAAATCGCAAAAGCCCTCGAGCTTTTCTTCCCATTTTTTTGGGTGATTTGGATTTAGTCGAATAATATCATCTTTTGAGGTGAGATATGCTATGCTGAATAATATCAAGAGATTTCTCTCAAGAGAGTGGTAATATATGTTTTGTGAGTTTTTTTCTTCTATATTTAGGGCCTTTATTTTTTTCGCCATACTTTAGATCTCCCCCAGTTATAATATGTTCATACATTTATAGATTACTAGCTTCTCCTTGTCATCCTTTCACCTTTCAAGATAGTGGTTCTATCTTTTTTGTTAATTGGAGATTTTTTCATTACTTTTCTCATTTACTAAAAAATCCAGCATTTAACCTTCAAAAAATATCTCCAAACATCATGAAGTGTTCTAAGTTATTTTTTTAATTTGCTTTGTTGGTAAATAATATTTCTTATCCCTCGAAAAAGAGAATTTTCTAACATGTTTGCAAAGTGAAAAAAAACTCTCTTTAGTTTGCTCGATCATTTTTTTGCTTGGAGACACTGTTAACAACATTTGAACATCTATATGATTAATGGTATACAAGTTTGATGGTGGAAAAGGAATTTATGTCACAACTTGTGAAAACTTAACTGTGGTCTCTTGCTCGATAAGTATACCTAGATTTCTACTATCATGTCACTATGCTATGATGTTTTCTTCAGAGACCTATTGGTTATTGTACTTGATTAATATGGACACTAGCTTTGTCCAAGGTGTGTTCCATTACAAGCTTATGTAGATTCTTGCAATTTTCAGTTGTTGGCTCTGAATATGTGTTTGGACATTTCATAAGGATAATTGGGTTTATAGATGTTCATTTCTTTTCTTGTTGACTTCAGAGACAGTCTGTCGAAGGATTGGACTCTTTGGTTTATGCGTATTCTAGTTTTCAATGTTGGTTGCCTTTTGAATAATTGTTTCAATCTATAATTTGTTATGTTGGAAAAATTCTAAATAAAATTTGTGAAATCATTATTTTTAATAAATAAATTTAAATAGGATAGTGATAATAATGTAAGAATAATGAAATCATACCAAAGACCTAAAACAATTACGTTAAGATTTTTTTCGAAGCGAGAAAAGATATCAAGCGAGTGACAATAAATCTGCTACTATGAAATAATACAAGATACAATGTTTCTTATTTGATCAACATAGAATAATAATATCAAAAACTAATCTTGGAAGTTACATAATATTATGTGTCACAATGATCTCACAAAATATCAAAGATTGATGAGAAGACTGCTCGATTCATCTTCTTATCAAACTTCTAAAATTTCCTTACTGTTTATAGTTCAAACCTTGGTTTGATATGTCAGTTATGACCTATTATAATTGATCAAATATAATATTGTGGAAGTACATTATAATTCATTTGACATCACTCATGGATATTATCGTCAATGTAACCATAACACAAGCAATTTATATTGATCTCAAAGTAAATCACTTTATCTTATATCTATACATTATACAATATATTTTTCTAAATATTTAATATTATTATACAAAAGTTATACATCAAAAGGAATCATACATCCTAACAAAATGATTTAAGGAGATACCTAAGTCTCTTATATACCTCCTATCCAAGTGTTTCTAATCTTGATAGAGGATTACCAAATACAACCACAAAACTGGTCTAGTGATCTCGATAATGTTGAAAATAATAATATGAGCAAACCATAGCTCGAATCATAACACAATTGCTATCACATACTCAATTTGTAGAAAGATATTTAGCATATTATATCATAAGTAATAAAATAAATATTAATATCATATCATATGCATAACCAATGTCACAATATTACAATAGCATCGTAATATCGAGGAACACAAAAATAACGAATGCATGTATATATCATATTACCAATTGGTTAGATGTATCATCTCTTTTGGAGTATCATTTCAACCCTGTAAAGAGTAGTGACTGTTGTATTCTAGAAGTAGACCCTACAAATTCAATTGGTGGCTTACATTGTTTTTAAAATGTAGCACTTTTTTTTATAAAATTCGCTCTTATGTCTAGATAAAGGCTTAGTCATTATATCTAAATACTTTTGTCATTGTAGATCTTATGAAAATAAAGTTTGTTTGTTTCCAATTCCTTCATGAATACAAGAACTAATATCAATATATTAAAACTTGGAATGAAAACTAAGAATCTTTTTGCATGCTTCAATAGCACGATGCATTCTACCTTTTTTAATAAACGTAACATGCTTTTATAACTTGTTTTGTTATGACAACCTCCTACAAATTTAGCAAAGTAACAAGATGTAAACTTTGTACTATGTGCAACACCATGTCAGTGTCACCGCACGTCACCATAATGTAAACACACTTTAGATTTCATATGAAGTCGAAAGACTTCAATGTTTATACCCATGCCCAAAGTGGATAGTCTAAAGCCATTTAACATAACATGCTTTTTGAAATGTAATTTGGAACAAGAATAATGCATTATTGCAAAGAATATAACTAAATCACATATTTGGTATAATGCACCATGTCATTATACTTTTATGAATTATTAAATAAGTCACTAGATTTCTATGTTCTCGTCTCAATAACTTTATCATTTATTTTTCACAATTTGGATCATTGAACCTTTAAAATCTCTAGCAATATTAACTTGAAGTGATATGGCTATGACGCGACATTGTTATTTCAACATTCTACTAAGAAATAGTATTAAAAATACATTTCTCATAAAATACTTAATTCAATGTTTAAACTAGATCTATTTTTTTTCTTTAATCTATTTTTCCATGGGTTGTTGAAAGAATAGTGACATGACAATAAATCTATAATAATAATGATCATCATAATGTACTAATAAGAGTTAAACTTTGATTATGTTTGAGTAGAACACTCATGTAATGTAACGCCCCCAAACTCACACCCCGCCACGTGACAAAAATGTTGACCTGGAGACGTTACACGTCATACAAAATCTTGACTTAAATCTTGACCTTTTAATTGGTTACGAAAAATATGGCATAAATAAAACAATGATACTACAGCTGAGATAATTAAATATGACTAAAAGATCCGTTAGAGAAAACGTGAAAGATAAATAAACTGGGAGTCTACATGTCTCTCAACAATAAGGAGTCCAATATCTGGACTATCACTCATACATTATTCAAAAATAAAGAGACCTAATTACAAAAGAGACTCCAAGGACCATTCATGTGCATATAGTATCCACCATGAGCGTCAGTCGTCGCACACACCACCAACATTAGGAATCCACCACAACCTAGTTACCTATGGAATTCAACATAGAAAAAAATTCTCATGAACATAAAACGCTCAGTATGTAAGGCAACAAGTACATAAAATAGGTAAATAGATATCATAATGAATTTGGATATTAAAATGGCATTACATCAGGCTTTTCATACTATAACAATGGTCATCATGGTAAACAATATAATCCAAGCCTGGCATAAGCATAAAGGTAAAGTCATACTCTACTAGGACAAAATTAGGGTTTCATACATACTATCTACCCTGGAACAACATCAGGGAAATCATCCATATCCTGGAACAATATCAGGATATCAATAATACCTGCTACCTTGGAACAACCTTAAGGAAATAACAATATCTTGGAACAACATCAGGATTATATCTTATGTCCTCGAACATTAATCAAAACATCAATTTAAATGTGTAAGTAGCTTTGATCTGAAGATACTTTGACAATCTTTGGTCTTATCCCGTTAATGCATTCAAATGCCTTTGGGGTAATTTAATTAGTTGCTCATGAGTGTTTCAGGTACGTCGACTGCTAGTGGTGGTGCATTAACCACGACCAATGCCCTAAAAAGGGGAGGATGCACGTGTATTCACTTCGTTGCACAACGGGAGCTAGCTGAACAACATGAACCAGGTAGTAGTCATGCCTATCCTATATCATTAACATTGCGGCTCCAATCAATAGTCAATGTCCTATTTGTTTTATTATTAATCTTGTACCCTTACCTCATCCAGATCCTTAGGGTTTTCTATTCAACAAATCATTAAAGAGTCCTATACTTCTACTACCACCGTGTCGCTTGCTGCGCATCGTCATATCGTGCATTGCTACGTGCATCGCCTGTCGTATGCCGCCTGCGCATGTCCGCCATGCGCCTGCCATAC
The DNA here is from genome assembly GCA_001647135.1 of Pontederia paniculata. Classification (NCBI taxonomy): domain Eukaryota; kingdom Viridiplantae; phylum Streptophyta; class Magnoliopsida; order Commelinales; family Pontederiaceae; genus Pontederia; species Pontederia paniculata. The sequence goes on along the minus strand of LTAE01012179.1, from coordinate 5,888 downwards.
ACTTGTCCTCTGCCGTCTGGCGTGCTTCGATGTGCGCCGCCTGCGCTGCGATGCGCCCACCTGCGGTCGTCCGCATTGCCNTGCGCCGCCTGCGCTGCGATGCGCCCACCTGCGGTCGTCCGCATTGCCATGCACCCACCTGACGCTCGCCATGTGTCCCTTGTGCGCTCCGCCAGGCATGCACAGAGCCACCTCCAGACGCGAACAACACCTAGCGCGCTCGTCGCACATAGCGCCGTCAGGCACGCATAGCGCTTGGCACGCAAGGTCGTGCACAACGCCACTGCCAGGCGCGCATAGCGCCTAGCATTCGCGATCATGCCCAGCGTCGCGCGTGGTCGTGCCCAGCATCGCAGCCAGGCGCGCACAACGCCTGGCACGCGCGGTCACGCCCAGCGTCGAGCGCGGTCGACACCAAGCGCGCACTCACCGATGCGCACTACGTCGGCCTCCAGATCTGGCCACGAAAACATCTAGATTCCTAGGACTGGTGTCACATCTAGATCTCTTTGAATACAATACTAATTTGCTAGGGAAAAATCTGCAAAAACATGCATATCTAATACCTTATTTTATGTATAAGGAATGCGCTGGAAAACATACATTCGGGTTTGTCGGGGTTTGTCCTATGCATTTGGGGGCGTCTTTGGTGTCTCTCCTGTTGAGATCGTGGTTCTTCTTCTCCTAGGCCGGTTAAAACACATGGGATGTGAGACGGATCGAAGAACAAATAGGAAGATGGGAAGAAGGATTCTTCTTACCTAGAGCGAGCCACTATTTTTTAAATAAAAAAATCTATGGCTCAAACCCCTAGAGTGCATTTAGAGTGCTTTTTATCCTTATTGGATCCGAGTTACGGGTTACCGGATCTGAGTATTACATTATAAATCCCTTAGAAAAATTGTCCTCGAATTCAAGGATAAAATAGAGGCTTACCAAAAAGATGCGGAAACTCCTTGAGCATTTCTGATTTCAATTTCCAAGTGGCCTCATTATGACGGTGATGACCCCATGCCACTTTTACCAATGGAACCTCTTTATTATTCTAGCGATGTAACCAACGCTCAAGGATTTCCACCGATTGCTCTTCATATGTTAGATCTTCCTTGAGATTTGGCTCTTCAATCCTGATCGCATTGGCATCATCATGAAGATATTTCCAGAGTATAGACACATGAAAGACGTTATGCACACACCCATACATCAGTGTAAGTGCCAATCTACATGTTTCCTTGCCCACCAACTTGAGTATCTCGAAGGGACCAACATATCGGGGGCTCAGCTTTCCCCGCTTACTAAATCTCAGGATACCTTTTGTGGGAGAAACTTTCAACATTACCTTATCTCCAACCTGAAATATCTACTGCACCTCCCTCTGTCTGCATAAGTCTTCTGTCGGCTCTATGCCGCTTTCATCCGCTCCTTTATCAAAGCCACCTTGTCCGCATATTGCTGGGCAGTTTCTAGGCCCAACAACTTCCGCTTGCCAATCTCACTCCAACAAGTCGATTCCCATAGAGTGCCTCAAACGGGGCCATGCCAATACTAGAGTGATAGCTATTATTATATGCAAACTCTATAAGGGGCAAATGACTATCCCAGCTGCCATGCCAGTCTAGTGCACATGCCCGTAGCATATCCTTAAAAGTCTGGATGGTTCTTCTGATTGGCTGTTGTTTTGAGGGTGGAAAGCAGTCCTGTAACTCAACCTCGAACCAAATGCACTCTGGAAGCTCTTCCAGAATCGAGCTGTGAACTGAAGGTCTCGATCGGATACTATGAAGATAGCAACTCCATGTAGTCTAATAATCTCTCAGATGTATAACTCAATGAGACTCTCCTCTGACTGCTTCCACTTTATCAGTAGGAAATGAGATGATTTGGTCAGACGATCAACTATTACACAAATTGCATCGTGACCCTTCTTAGTGCGGGGGAGACTGGTCATGAAATCCATAGTGATATTTTCCCACTTCCACTCTGGGATCGGTAGAGACTTCAACTGTCTATATGGCTTCTGGTGTTCGATCTTCACCTGCTGACATACTATGCATCTGGAAACATACTCTACGACCTCTCTCTTCATGTTGTTCCACCAGAAACTGCATTGCAGGTCTTTATGCATCTTGGTGCTCCTAGGGTGGATAGTGAACTCAGACTTGTGGCATACTTCAAGTATCTCTTTTCATAATGCTTCATTCTTAGGGACCCATAGGCGATCCCTATACCTAATCCCGCCATCTGCTAACACCACAAAGTCTGGCGGCTCCTGCTGGCATCTCTTGAGAATGTGATCACGCTCAGCATCCTCGGTCTGTGCCTGGATGATCCTAGTCACTAGACCTAGTTGCACCGGATGTGTCATCAACACTGCATCGCTCTCTTGTAACTTCGGTCCCCATTAAATAATGCTCTTAGCTGGTTCCACCTGTGCACACGCAAACAAGCAAGAGAACACTCCCACTTCTTGCTCAGAGCATCAACAACTGTGTTAGTCTTGCCCGGATGGTAGCTGATGGTGAACTCATAATCCTACCGGAACTCTATCCATCTTTGTTGCCGCATGTTGAGATCACACTGAGAGAGGGTATACTTGAGGCTCTTGTGATGTGTGAAAACCTCAAAGCTCTCACCATAGAGATAGTGCCTCCAAATCTTCAGAGCGAAGGCCACCGCCATTAGTTCCAAGTTGTGAGTCGGGTAGTTCACTTCATGCTTCTTCAGCTACCTTGAAGTGTATGCCACTACCTTCCCACGCTGCATCAATACACATCCGAGTCTGGTCCCATATGTGTCACTATAAATCACATACCCACCACTCTATGAAGGAATAGTGAGTGTGGGTGACGTTGTCAACCGCTGCTTCAATTCCTGGAAGCTCTGCTCGCACTTCTTCGACTATATGAATTTGACTCCCTTCTTAGTCAGGTTCGTTAGAGGCAATGGGATCTTCGAAAAATCCTGTATAAAGCGTTTGTAGTAGCCGGCCATGCCCAAAAAGCTATGAATCTCAGTAATATTTTGCGGTTGCTTCCAGTGTGCGGCTGCTTCCACCTTGGCAAGATCCACTGCGATACCCTTCTTTGATACAATGTGGCCGAGGAACATGATCTCATCCATCCAAAAATCACACTTAGAGATCTTTGCGTATAATTTGTGCTGCCGTAAAGTCTCTAACACTACTCGCAGGTGCTCTCGATGCTCCTCTGGGTCGATGAGTAGATCAAAATGTCATCAACAAAAATTATGACAAACTGATCTAAATGCTGCTTGAATATCTGATTCATCATATCCATCAAGGCTGCTGGTGCGTTCATCAGCCTGAACGACATCACTAAGAATTCGTAATGCCCATATCGGGATCTGAAGGCAGTCTTCGACACATCCTTTTTAGCAATCCTGAGTTGATGATACCCACTCCACATATCTATCTTTGAGAAGACGACCGCCTTAGACAACTGGTTGAATAAGTCATCGATCCACAGTAATGGATATTTGTTCTTTATAGTAACCTTGTTGGGCATTCTGTAATCAATGCGCAACCTCATGGAGCCATCCTTCTTCTTCACGAATAGCACTGGTGCGCCCCATGGCGATACACTGGGTCTGATAAACCCTTTGTCTAAAAGTTCCTATATTTGCTTCTTCAGCTCCTGCATTTTTGCTGGGGGCATCCGGTATGGTGCTTTGGAAATTGGACTGGTACTGGGAACTAAATCGATCTGAAACTCGATATCACTCTTTGGTGGTAATCCAGAGATGTCATCCGGAAATACATCTGGAAACTCCTGGACAACATCGATCTGTTGGAGGTCTCTGGCTGGAGCTTCGGTGCTGACCACGCTGGCCAGATATCCTCTGCAACCTTTCCGCAACAGTTTGTGAGCTTGCATGGCCGACACGATCACTTTGCTATCATATGAGCAGATGCTCCTTATCATGACAGTGAGCCTCCTTGGTCGCCGATGATGACCTTCTTATGCTTGTAGAGCACTGACACATCGTGGTACGACAACTAGTCCATGCCCAATATGACATCATACCCCGTCATGGGTATAGCAATCAAGTCTGCAGAAAAATCTCTCCCCTCTAACATGATGGGTACATAAGGGATGTACTTAGTGGCCCGAAGGGTGCCCATCGGGGTGTGTACATCTATGATTCCCCTCAAATTATGTAAGGGCATATTCAGTGTATTGACACAATCAGTAGAGATGAATGAGTGGGTGGCACCATGGTCAAATAATATGGTAGCAGGTAGACCAGCGATGGGTAGAGTACCTCTTATGACATCATTGTCATTCGGAGCTACTTCGGCCTCCATGTTGTAGACACGTCCCTGGTAGGCACATTGGTCCCTCTTGGACCAGGTTGTTTTGAGTCTCATTCTTCTTGCCAGGACAGTTCTTGACAAAATGTCTGAATTTTCCGTAGTAGATGCACACTCTGGACCTCCTACTGCAGTCTCCAATGTGGTGCCGCTTGCAGAGGTTGCAGAAATTCCTGTCCCGTGGTGGCTGCTGCTACTGCTGATCATGTCGTGGTGGCTCGTTGCGATAATAGTAGGGCTTGACTCGGTTATGGTGCCTGTGGTCACGCCTATCATTTCGTTTGGGCTCCCACCTGTAGGTTACCTATAAGTTATAGGCTTGCATTCGTTCGTGAGCTTATGCTTATGCACGTATGATATTCCCACCTGGGCTTGTTCTGAGCAATCTGTTGCCTTGGGACCTGTTGGGTTGGAGCCTGCTGGGATGGAACTTGTTGAACTGGGGCCTGCTGGACTGGGGTCTTCTCCTTCCCTTCTCTCCGGTTATTAGCCTCATCTTGCTCTAAGATCTTGGCCATCTCCACAACCTCCTTGAAAGTAGTGCATTTTTATCCAAGATTTTTTGTCCTTAGGTCGGGGCGCAATCCATGGATGAAGCATTTTGCCCTCTCCTTTTGTGTCTATGCCGAGGTATGATACTTCTATAGCAAGATGAATTTGGTATGGTACTGCGCCACAATCATCTCGCCTTGCCGAAGTCCTTGGAACTCACGTTCCTTTATAATGTGCCTTGAAGGCCTCCTTGTAGTCTTCCACCAATCCTTGGAGTCCTCCACCAGACGATGAGTTGCATACAACACTTTCTTGTTGTTAGCACACTCCATCAATGCAAAAGTCTCGTATGGAGTCCAGCCATCTCTCAACTTCATCACAATAATCATTCCCATCATACACTAGAGGTTAGAACTTCAGGAATCTCTTGATGGTGTCTTTCTTGTCATTAACATTCTCCTTCTGTTTTGCTGGCACTCGGCTACTCTCAGCCTCCTGTTGAGCATCCCCCTATGAATCACCCTACTACTGGGAAGTACGTGTAGCCATGCGTCTGGAAGCCATATCCTGCTTCCACATATACCAAGTGATTAAAGTCTTACTTTCTCCATACTCTGGTTGGTGCCACGATCGCTCATGGTGTTTTGCACATGGACACTCTAAATACACTAGGGACATCAAAAGAATCCCGACTTTAGGCTCTGATACCTAACTATAACGCCCCCAAACCCACACCCCTCCACGTGGCATCTAAAGACATTACACGTCATACAAAACCTTGACTTAAATCTTGACCTATTGACTAGTTACAAAAAATATGGCATAAATAGAACAATCATACTAAAGCTGAGACTATTAAATATGACTAAAAGGTCCAATAGAGAAAATACGGAAGATAAACAAACTGGGAGTCTACATGTCTCTCGACAACAAGGAGTCAAATATTTGGGCTGTCAGCCATACAACTCAATTATTCAAAAATAGAGATACCTAATGACAAAAGAGACTCCAGGGTCCATCCATGTGCATATTGTAGGATCTAGATGACACAAAGAGGGGGGGGGGG
>LTAE01012177.1:0-14194 GCA_001647135.1 Pontederia paniculata | reverse complement strand
TATACATTATATTCTTATACTGGTCGACCTCTCCATATCTTTGGTCGACCGTATGTGTTCCACATGCTCATATGACCTCCTCCTCCTGCTACTGGTCGACCGCTTATATCCTTAGGACGCCCACTGCACACATATGGTTCTTCATGATGTGTATTACGTGTGCAGTGGTCGTCCATTCCTTCAGCTCAGGTCGACCGCTTTACTGAACTTGTCTATATCCTGTTACAGAAATCAACTCAAACAAGTTCATTAGTACAGAGTGAGTTCACTTACAAATTTGTGACCATTCAAAACATTCTCGGGATCCTATATTCAACATGAGAAACTTGAGATTTTGGGCACATGATTAACCAATTACTAGATAGGAATTAGGGCATGAATAAAAGTGATGAAAACACGATAAAAATCATGAACGGTATGATGAAGAAATCTTCTAAAAATCTGGAGACAAGCCCTATACATGATCAATGATTCTGCAATTTAAATCTACTAGGGATCCGTCACAGTACACACCTTAAGGCCTAAGCTTCGGTGCCGATTCCTTCATGCGTTGTCGTTGTTCCTCTGCAGCGGTTCCTCTCCTACAACTTTTCCAAGTTAGGAGATGATCAATCAAAGCAGAAGATAGAGTTTTCAACCTTACCTTAGACTTTTGGGTAAGGGGCAGAGGGAGAAGAAGAAAGCTAGGGTCAACTTTAGAAAAGAGAATAATATTTTATGAGGGGATGAATTTATAATTTAGGAATTCAGGTCTTGTGATCAAATATGAATTTGTTTCAGATTTAAAGATCAATTTCGAAATTCAAATTTTTTTTCCTTCTTGATAGATAAGGAAATATTTTTTTAAGAAATAAAAATTTGAGGAGATAACATCTGATTGGTTAGGGAGATAATTAGGACAGATTTTTGGGGAGTTACAATGTATCACATGACAATGAATGACCAGTGCATGATAAGGAAATATCTTTTTGAGATAATTTGTTTAAGATTTAAAGATCAATTTCGAAATTCAAATTTTGTTTCCTTCTTGATAGATAAGGAAATATTTTTTTGAGAAATAAAAATTTGAGGAAATAAAATCTGATTGATTAGGGAGATAATTAGGGATAGATTTTTGAAGAGTTACAATGTATCACATGACAATGAATGACCAGTACATGATCACAGGGTTTATCTTCTTAACTAATAATGGATATCACTTTCAATCTCTTGACCCCGTTTCCTACATATATCCGCATCCCCTCTCCATCGCTTTGTCATTGCCATTAATGTTTTGTGCCATGTCCATCAAACTTTGTGGAAACTCTCATTCTTTCGCTAATTAAGTAGCAGCCTTTTGGAGTTTTTTTTTCTTTACTGATTGCTTTTGGACTCTCTTGTTGTATGCCTTGAGATACACTCATGAACAATGGCCGGCCAAACCATTAGACAGCCAAGTGGTGGATGTAGGACATATCACTGTATATGCTGAAATGTGAGGAGGGAGTTGGTGGCATTAAAGGGTTGAAGTGTGCATGATGTCATGCTAACCCCCCAAAAACGGCATGCATATGACTGCGCTGAAGTTTCTTGTTTGTCGCTCGAGCTTAAACATATACTCCAAGCTAATTAGAAATAATTAGTTCTTTTATATCCTCCTATTTTTTTTGAAAAAAAATCTCAATAATTTTATCAATTTTTGAAGATATTTTCATTATATAAGTGCTAGGAAAATTTTTAGAAGGATTGAGAAATTTTCAATTAAAATAGATGCCACCATATATAACTCTACCAAAAAATGCTCTATCCTCCTACATCCGCGAGTGTCAAATTGTTGCAGTAAATGCAAGATGTGACGTTGGCACACAAAATTACAAGAAATCATAGTGCAACTAACCACGTTTGCGAGAGCCACGCAAGCAGTAATTCTTTGATGAGGATGTAACTTGCAAGACTCATCATATACTTGTCATTTCTTATCCTGTAGTGGTTGGTGGAGCAGAAGACTTAATTCAATTAGCAAAAGTTTTAATTTGAAATTGCAATTTGATTAAAGTGTCTACACTAATTTATTATTGGATATTGAGCGGAAAAAAGTAATCACATGGAGAAAAAAAATCATTGAGATTTATAAAGTTCATCATAACTTGACACATTTTCAAATGGAACACATGATAGGAAATACATATGGAAGATCTCCCTATGGACACATTTTCATCATACACTCTTGTATCAATTGAAAAATTCCAAATATTAGAGATAAACAAAATTTTAGTTAAGTAAGAAAATAAAATCAAAACAAAATAGAAAAAATCAAGTTTCAATCAAATATATTAAAAATAAATTTCAAACCCTAATAATAATTTCAGTCGAATTCTAATAATCTTATGACTTAAATTTCTTCAATTAACAAATAGAACTATAATACTATGTCAACAAATTCGGATGAGCCCGACACATCTAATATGTTCACAGATTCAAATGAATGTTACCTATTTGACTTACTTCCATATTCAAAGGATGCAACCAATTTGATCCATCCACAATTTTAGATGGACACAACTATTTGGCCCGCCCTTCGTATTCAGATGAATGTCGAATGCTTGACCCACCCACAAATCTTGATGGGCGTGATAATCTTGGTCGGCCACATTAAGATCGCCGTGATTCACCCATCCAAAAATACAAATGTTATGACCCTCTGACCTGCTCGTGGATTTAGATGAACACGACCCCTCTGGTCCATTCGTCGATTCAAATAGGTGCAGATTGCCTGGCATGTTGTGTCTTAAGATTGATGATACCAAAACATATGGTTATGATATTAATTTGTTACGGATATCGAGTGAAAGAAAGAATATGAGACTACTAAGAGGACATTGTAATTTATGAGTTTTCATTTTTAATTGAGTTGTGTTCTCGAGAAATAATAGAGTTTTATTTAGATTGTAATAAAATTATGAGAAAATACCCTCGAGCGCCTTGTAAAAAGAAACAACATTGATCCCACCCTCTTTTGAGCTCGCCTATAGATGGGCGGCAGAAGTTGTCCTATATTGAGCACATATGATGGAAATACATATAGGAGATCTCCCTCTAGCTAGGGATATCAAATTGTGTGATGTTGAATCTATCCTTTAAACCTTCTAAAATTTAAACTCTTATATTAAAAACTTTAAATAAAATTCTAACTGAAAATATAATCTTAATCAAATAAAAAATTAAGATTTTGATTGAACATGTATAAATTAAGTTTCAAAGTCTAAAAAAATTCAACTCAAACACTAACAATTAAATTCTTCAATATACATGAAATATATGCGAGTCACTACAAAAAATAATATTTTTGTGATGATCGAATATCTCTTTCAATTTGAGTCAAAATTTAAGATGTAAAAATATATTCTCCACAATTTGCAGAAAAAAAATAAGACCATCATAATTAAAAATCTCTCGTAATCCTTAAGGAAATTGCAGCTGCGCGCCGCAAGCCCACCATTATTTGCTGCGGTTTTATTGCAAAATTCACTGCAAAAGCCCATTTATTATCACCCCCTTCTTCTTATTCCCTCCCCACGACACATCTCTCGTAAAATTCTTCGCCTCCGACTACTCGCGAACTCCTGTGATGATTTTTCCTCCTCCGACAAGATACTCCCGCCTCCTTCCCTTCTCTGTCCGACATCACGCAGGGATGAATTTGAGATGGTCAAAATCTTCAGTCACAATTTGAAATAGATATTATTTCCACCGCATAAATTGCAACAAGAATTTTTCGAATGTCCGAAGTCGAATGCAAACTCTGCCACAATCATTTGTGACAAAAAATTCTGCTACAAATATACTATTTATTTTTTGTAATGAAGGATGTTGCATATATGCAACATCTCATGGATTCAATGGAAAAATAAACCACTTGCATGCACTTGCCATTGCTGAAAAGAAGAAGAAGCAATTGTAGTAGCTTAATTAGTTTGAAGACATCTTGTTTACTTCCAATAATAAAATACTGAGTGGTATGATTACTTAATAACTGGCGTATCCATCATGATATAACAGTTATTAGAGAAGAATGGACTTGGATGATGCATGCTTATGATTCTTCAATTAATGAACAATATGGAACGGAGAAAAGTATATACGATCTCACTCATTCATCCACTCAATCGTCACGGATTTAAAATATATACAAGATGGATACATATTATACATACCTTATTCAAAGAATTATAAAGATTACGACACAAGGCAGGACGATGTTGGTACATATACGAAAATCATAAAGATCATACGGCATACATCACCTAGTTACATATACACCCATGAAAAACATACACGAACAGGTTCCGACATAATTAGTCTAGTCCTAAAACATGTTTTGTCATGCATTTGGATAGGCATCTTTGTCTAGAGACTAGAAAGAGTAACATAAGCGAGAATTTACTCAAAATACATTCATGACTTTGAAGAATATATTATAGACTAAAAGAAGTACTATAGTGAGAATTTAATGTTGTGCGGCTTTGAATTATCTAATAATTCCTATTTAAAATTAAATATTGTTGTCGTATGGATGTAATTAATTGATTTTAAAATTAATACTAATAATTTTAGTAAAACTTGCATTTTATATATTATATTATGTTTATGTTTTGGAAGTAAATTAGCTTGTTGATGAAAATCTAACCTAAATTAATATTTTAGTGTATATATACACACACATGATTCATGCGTGAAAGCAACTCAATTCCAATTATTCGAAATAGTATCTTATATATTTCAATAATATTAATTAACTCGGTCGTGAAATATTGCAATTAACATCACTATCTAATAACAACAGAATAGACCCTGCAGTATACATAGAATATGGCACAATAGAATTACAATAAATTCAAAAGAAAAAATTAAAATTAACTGAACTCGATTGCTTGACATGAGGTGCAAGAACACTATTCTTCGATCGTTGACCCTTTAATTAACTTCGAATAAGTAACCATTGGGATCGTGGAACAATTATTCGGAACTTAATGTCTTTAATTAATAATTAAAATTAGGAAATGTCTTACAATACAACAGCTCTATGATTTTACTGATTTAATTAATAATGGTCTCTCTAATAGCAGAAGCTTTTGGTATCTGAATGAAGGGATAGTTAATATTCCTCTTTTTAATTTCTTTCCGATCTTAATTTGGTGCATGAAAGATGGATATTATCAAGATAATTAGTCAAATCTGTCAAATCTTTTGAGTAAACAGATAGAAATATGTTTTACCCATTGAGACGTGATTTGAAAAATTGTGTAGCATAATGTGTTAAAACGGATATTATCGATCTTTCATGGGCGATGAATATTATATTATGATATGAAAATCTCTAATTCCAAAGATAATATAATTGTAACACTTAGACAAATAATATGTGAACAACATACGAGAGGTATTGGATATATAGATGGATATGTATTTGATTCATTAAATGAATGCTAAAAAACTGTGCAGGCTAGCTATATTTTTTAAGTAAAAAGAAGACTTTATTGAAGGCTATTATCTTGAGCAAATTATATCAACAATAACCCTCTCGCACATCTATACCAAATATTGGACAGGCAAGATTACATTTAGTGAGAATTTAGTGTTGTGCTCAAAGTTGTTAAGATCGAGATCTTACTTAAGATCGGAGGAGAGTTGCAAGATCGACGAGCGAACAAGGATCATTTGATTTTATGAAAGATCGTAAAGATTTTACGAATTAGATCATAGGATCGGTAGGGGGTTAAATATAAGAAGATCGTAAGATAGATCGTTAAAGATCGAGATCTTGACAACCTTTGTTGTGCTCTTTTGAATTAGTAATAATTCTTATTTAAAGTTAATTATTGCTGTTGTATGGATGTAATTAATTGATTTTTAGAATAAATACTAATAATTTTTGTAAACCGTGCATTTTATATAATATATAAAATATATTATATTTTGAAATTAAATTAGTTGTCGCAAATTAATGCTAGTTTGAATTGTTCCAACTCAAATCTTAACTAATATATCAGTATTTGTATATATAAGTATCTATTTAGCAACCAGACATTATATTCTCCAACTTAGTTGCACCATATTCATAAGGATGCTTAATTTTGTCAATATATGTCCACCCACTTGAGAAGAAAATAAAGAGGGGACATGCTGAGGTGATGCTGTTGGGATCATGCAGATGAGACTTGGAGTATGAATGCCATCAAATAACAGATATGAAGAAACGGCTGATGAGAAGGAAAAGGCATGTGATTAAAGAAAATGTTTTGGCCGGATAAACCCCTTTTGCTCAGCTTTTCCAATTGTTTTGCCATTTTAGAGTAATTAAATATGTCTTAGACAATTAACGAGATCTAGGATAAATTGATAAGCAACTTTTTTTTATTTAAATAGCTTTTGAATTTTAGTAGCAACATAGTAGACAAGACATACGTCCAACTTGCAATAACACTGTGATGGCAATATGAAAAAAGACGAAGAAAAATATAGATTAATTATACATAAAAAGTGCACATGACTCCACTGAGGCAGTTGCACCCAGCAGGAAGAAGAAATAAAGAACAAATTAAAAACGTGAAAAAAGGATCTCAAGTCGATAAATTCATTCAAAAGTATTGCACGAAATAATCCAATGGCAAGAACGATTTCTAATAGTTAATTAATCCCTTCAATCAAATATATTAGTTTGTATAGGTTCTACTGAATCATAATACATCAAAAGAATCAAAGTAAAATTCTTCAATTTTGAACATTAAAGAATATGTGCATACAACAAGCAATCAGAGAAAGCTATCCACACTAAACATGCAAGACCTTGATGGTCTTGGAATGGAAGAATCAATATACATAGAACCTGATCAACAAATGGAACTAGTCAAAGAATAATTAACCAATCTCGAATCCTATCAATTATACTTCCAGATATTGTCGTAATCCATAGCTGGCCCGGCCGAGCAACGTCCATCGAGGTCGATGTCGCCGTAGTGCTTGGACACGACCGAGGAAACGTCAACGTTGTGGTCTGTGCTCAGGCCGGTGTCCTGCGACGGGCAGCACATCGACTGGCTCGAGTACTGCTCCACCTTGCAGTGCCTCGTCGCTGCCCCAGCCGCCGCCCGGTCCTGGTGCAAGTAGCCGCTCGCCGCACCCGGGAAAGAGTAGTACGAGCTCTGCGGAAGCATTAAGGTCGCGTTCTGAGATAGATTTGGGTTCATGATCTGCTGCTGGTTCTCGAAGCCCAGCAAGCTGGAGAAACTTGGGACGGTTTTGAAGTCGAAGCTGTCTTCGCTGCTGAGGTGTGGGAAGGAAGAGGTAGTGTCCATGCAGCCTTCTCCAAAGGAGTTCATCCTTTCCATGTCGCCTGGCTGCAGTGGGGTCTTCTTCAGCTCTGTGCTCTTGCGGAAAACCCTGCAGACAACCCATTCATCCTGCAAGGCGGCAACATTTGTATAAGTTTCATAGTTCAATTGCAATGAAACAGTATTCACCATGCAGGGATAATAAGATTCATGCACCTTTGCGCGCTTAGGTAGATTGCCGACAAGGGATTTGCCTTCGAGCCTGTACTCATGCATCACCCAATTACTCTTCTGTCCTTTGGGAGCTCTGCCCTTGTAGAAGACGAGCGTCTTCTTCATTCCGACGAGGAACCCTTTCCTCTTGTAGATCTCCTTGTCCTTTCCTGTGGCCTTCCAGTACCCTGCTTCTGTGGCCCTGTTGGTTCGCATGCCGGTCGGATACTTCCTGTCCCTCTGGCAGAAGAAGTACCATTGCTTCTCGCCCATCTTCGCCTTGCCTAATTTACAGCACATAAATTAAAACACATAATTTTTTTTCCTTTTACTAAAAATTCACGAGAGGAACGATGATATCGAAAAGAAGAAGCTTTGATCATTACTTGGAAGATCCCATGGCTCGCACTTGTTCAAGTCCACCTCCCCGACCGCTTGCGCACTGAAGCCATGATTGAGGGCCTTTGGTGACAGGTAGTGAGTTATGATCTCCTCGTCCGTAGGGTGGAATCTGAATCCGGGGGGCAAATCTATGCAGCCTTCCTGCATGTGGTTCAGAACCTGTGCATCCGCCATATATGGTTGCATCTACAGAAGAGAGAGAAAGTGCGAGAGAACAAACACAGAAAAAGGTTGGAGGCCCAAGAAAAAGGAGATCAGAGAAAGGAAATGATGGGTACAAAAATGGCGTTAACATCAACGAGCTGGATTTAAGAAAGCAAAGAGTGAAGGCGGAGGTACCAATTAAATAGAGAGAGAGAGAGAGAGAGAGAGAGAGAGAGAGAGAGAGAGAGACGTGCGGTTTAAGGCAAGAGAAGGCACGATGGAAGTGGCATTATCTTACTACTGTGTATTGGCTCCATTTGCCTTCNAGAGAGAGAGAGAGAGAGAGAGAGAGAGAGAGAGAGACGTGCGGTTTAAGGCAAGAGAAGGCACGATGGAAGTGGCATTATCTTACTACTGTGTATTGGCTCCATTTGCCTTCAAAATTATATTCTTCGCAACAATAAGATATGCTGAGTTTGTCCCGGTCTCAGTCTCCATTGCTGGCATGACTTTGCCAGTTTGCCTCCATTGGCTAACCGCTAACATACATACATTGTTGTTGTTGTCCATGTTGTTGGGTGGTGCAGCTTCTGGCATCTACTGCAGTTCTGACAGGAAGGCGTCAATGGGGGAGTGAATGAGTTCTGAGATTGCTGTGGAACATATTGGCCTGCGTCATTTGTCACTGTAGAATTTGGAGATGGAAGGCTTAAGAGGTCAGAACTTTACTACTGTGTCTGTATGGCTGACATATGAGTTGGAGATAAGCTATGTAGATTGAGATAATTACCTGTCCTTGTTGAAAAGTTTGGACCTTTTACCTTCTGCGACTTAATGACCAACTCCTCTTTGTTTTTTTCTCTCATAGTAAAAGAGATAAAAAAATACATAAAAAAAACTTTATCGTTCAAAAAAGAAATATTATTATAATGACAATACTACTTTTTGACGTGATAATAAAAAGTTCCCAAAAGAAAAGTCATGTGAGAACTAAATGGCTTTTTTTTATAACAGAATTAGATAACATCCAAAATCAGATTATATTATGCTATATCCTTTCAAACACCTGTGAAGCTAGAAGTAAAAAAAAAAATCTTGTGAGAATGATGAGCAATTTTTTTAAAGAATTGCTTAAATTCGGACTCTAATTTCAAGATACTAATAATTATATTTTAAAATTAAAAAACCTCATTTCATGAACAGTATATGAGAGCCAAATAATGCTAGAAAGGATAACAATCACCTACTGACGAATTTAATTTTTTATTAAAAAATGAGAGGACTAGTAGCTCTGAAATTAAATGTGCTCAGATTTATTACTCTTGAATTCTCATCCTAACTCATTGTTGTAGTAAATGTTTCCTTGAAAAAATACTAAAATTGAATTCCAAGATTTTAACTTGTGATCTTAGCCAACATATTATTGTACTTGAATAAATAGTGTCATCCTCCATTAGTATTAATGATACATATTAATTAAGGGGTAGACAGATATTGTAGAGCATTAAGTCCTTCAAATTCATGCCAATTATGTTTGACCAGCAAAATATCTCGTCAACTCTCACTCATTTGCACATCTAGCCGAATTAGGATATTTTCTTGATTATGCCTCTTTGAAACTTCCTTTGTTAATTTCAAGGTCAGAGGAAAATTCCTAGTTTGCAACTCCTGATTGGGGTGTACAGTGCAATTTTAGACGCATCTCCATTCAGAAGTCTTTACAAAACTAACAGTAGTTATCCACCATTTACATTATTAACAGAATTGGAACAATGTGCATTAAAATCCACCTGCAATTGCACTTAAAACAGCAAACAGTTTTATCATCATCATTATCATCATCATTACCATTATCATCATCATCTCTCTCTCCGGAGAAAGCATAAAAAATTTTCCAAACTTCCAAAACCATATAATAAATAATGGAAAATATAGAAAGGTACTTGAAGAAATCAAGCCAAAGCGTTTTTTTACTCGTTGATTTCTTGGAAAAATCGAAGGATTTTTTTTAAAAAAGGGAAAAAAAAATCCAAAGCTTCCTACTTTGTCTCTTTCAGTTCACGTGTCGACTATTTGGAAATCAAGTCATTGGACAAAACTTGTGGCATGACACGTGTATCAAGTGCCAACTCCTCGCCGCCTTTACCGCACGTGTTCCTATCTTGACACATTTATATCCACCATTAATGAATCAAAGACGCAACCTTTATTTTAGTTAGTTCAATTGCAAGATTTGTTGATCGAATCAGCAGGAAAAATAGGTTTAATAAATGAATTAATCGTGATTTAGATAAACATTGAGAAAAAAACTGTTAACTTATATTTTTTATGTAATTAATTTGGATTAACGCAATAATGGGATAATCAAAATGTCATCATGCGACCACCATTGCGTCCCAAATGAATAGTGTTCAGAAAAACTAATTCAGTCAAGCCAAATAGTGAAAAGCATGCAATCAAAATAATAACCACAATTACATTTCACCACAAGAATTTTCCATATGAAAACAAAACATAGATAAGGTAAAGAGTACGTGATTAATTACTTAAATTCCAAAGTTAATGTAGGTTTAGTAACGCCGAAAGGGGACATTAATTTTAGCAAGTGGTTTGCCTAAGTAATTACTAACTTAACTAATTAATCCACTGACCATTAATAATAATAATAATAATAATAATAATAATAATAATAATAATAATAATAATAATAATAATAATAATAATAATAATATGTATGTTACGTGTGCCGAATAAATAGATATTTTATTATATGCAGAAGAAGATTAGGTTAAGATTGAGGAATAAAGCTGGCCAAATGGCTTATATTTTTCCATACAATAGACCAACGGACTTTAATAATCGAAAAAAGTTGGTCATATTAGTTACGAATGTAGTATGCCTCATTTGTATTCCTGCGTTTTTTCCTAGTCTAATTAATATTGTATTGAAAAATGTCAATGGTCATCCTACATATTCTTCACGTTGCCTTTACACTTTCCATTCAAATCATTATATTTTTCCATTAATTTTCTATTAAAACAAAGAAAAGTGAAACTTGATAAAAAAAACACTCAAAATGACTTATACAAAAAATTTAGGGGACCTTGGGATGAAGCCTCCTACTAAAATAAATCAACAGAAGTTGAGGATTTAAGTTAGCTAAATAATCCGTGATAAAGATATATTGAGTTTCAAAACGATTAAAAGACGGTGAAATTTTTTTTAGATATGTGTTATATTATTCTTGATCTTTCAGGAGTAGCGGGTTATATTACAAAGGATTATATCAATTGTCAATATTTCAAAACCTCACAATGCAAGACCCACGAAGAGGAAACACCTCCATTAGTATACCTACAAAGCTAGCAATTTTATCCATTTGACAAATGACAATTTACCTTCATAACTTATTTATTTATTTCTTATTTTTTTCTCTTAACTATAAAAAAATAAAGGAATCTTTACTCTCTCTTCCTCCTTACAAGGGGAAAAGGAAGCCTTTGCACGAAGCACGAGAAAAAGGTTAAAGTGATAGTAAATAATTTAGTTTCATATAAGAATAACATATAATAGTTAATAATTTTGCTAAATATTTGTACAATATACATAACATGCATGTTACAAATTACGAATGGATATTTGATGCATGCAGAGGAAGATTAGGTTGGAATTAAAGTGCAAATATAAACCAGTTGACTCACTCATCCTTTGTTGTTAGTGTGCGTCAAAATCCGAACAAATTAAGCCCATTGGTTACAACGTGCAAAGTCAAAATATAATTGCAGACGTACGATCGATGTACTTGACATGGTACATAACGCAGTGCTATTTATTTAATTAATGTGTTCATGCATGTTAGGTACAATGTTTATTCAAAGTTCACAGGCACCGCATGAGCGCATTGTGCCAAAGAATTTGGCAAAGAGCATTAAAATTTTGCATATATAGTTCATAATAATGGCCGGTTGGTGTTAATTAAAAAGTTATTTTGATTAAGGCTTTATTTGACACGACATAAAAGTAGCGTCCACGTTAGCGTATAACGTCTTGACTAAGTTAACATAGTAGTTAAGGTGTTTGATAAGTACACTTAATATTAACGACAGACGATTGAAACTCAACGTTTTAAAATGTTTGCAAGACCAACATATGTGATAACGACTAGAGTCTTGAAATTTATTTTCTAATACACCCTTAAAATATTTTATTATTACTTACTATTTGTATGAACATAGTTATTCTTTTATTCCACGTGACTACTTTATTATTTATTATTTATCATTTATTTATTAATTTATAAATCGCTTAATTAATTATTTATTTTATTATCATTTATTAGTATTAGAATAGTTAAAATAAAATAAATTATTTAATTATAATGCATATAATAATGTAAACTATTTAAAATAATTATTTATATTATTTTTAGTCATTTTACGCTTATCAATCGATTTAAACGCTACATTTGCCAAACACTTTTATGAAATTTAATAATTAACTCGCTACTAACTAGTCGCTAATCTTCAGTCGCTAATCACTATCCGCTATTAACTATTCAAAATGCTCGTACATGTCAAATAAAGCCTAATTCAATCACCATTTGTTTCGAATAGATCGTTTGATAAAAGAACAAAAAAAATAAAACTTTATTCTATCAAACACTCATAAAAATAATAAAGGTAGAGTATTTTAGTAAATAAATATTTAACTTTTAAAAATAATTTATTATATTAAATATGTGGAATTATTTACTCCTTCTAAAACAGTTAGAGTAATAATTTTTATCATATGAATAATTAATTATTTTATAAAATAAAGTAGACTCCACGTGTGTAAGTTTAAGCGTACACAATATTAAAATATTTAAATTGTCCATGCAGCTTGTATATATACATAGACCCCGTTTGGGACAAGAACAAGGGTAACAAAAATAAACAATAATATTTCTTTTTTACTCTTGTGAAATGAATAAAAATGAAATAGTGTAATGTGCTCTAATGATGTATTTGGATGAATTAATTGGTATAATAATAATTAAAAGAAGATAGTATTTTATTGAAATAAAAACAAATAAATTTAATATTTTGTCATATATTTTTATTAAATATATTAAATATTCATAATAAGTATTAATTATAATTGATTAATATAATTGTAGTTATCAAATTAAATAATGATAAAAACTACTATCACGAATTCTAATTATAAAAATAACATATAAATAAATCTTTATTTATTTACAACAAAATATTAATAACTAAATAATCATGATATCATAGTAATTAACTATTGCAAACAGTAGTTAATATTTGTTGCCATTTTTTAATAATACAATGTTACCTAATAATTAATTCAATGCTTAATTATTAATGTTTATGAAATTGTATTTAACTATTATTTATGTATAACGTCAATTTTTTTGTGCAAAATTTATAAAATGCTAAAAACTCAATTATTATGATTAATCATACAATTATGAATATAAAATAATTTAACAAAGAAAGTTAAAGAAATTGGCGACACAAAAAATTAGATAGTATTTAACTGAAATTAGAAAAGAGTACATTTGATATTTTATTATATTTTTTATTAAATATAATTAGGAATTTATAGGAATTATTAATTATAATTAATTAATATAATTCTAATTATTGAATTAAATAATAATAAAAATATTAGCACTAATGATTATTCATCTATAACGTCACACATTTGTGAAAAACTTATAAAATTCTGAAAATAATTAATTATAGTTAATCATATATTATTGATATAAGTAATTTGATAAAGTAAGTTAAAAAAAATTGTGGTACGAAACAAATGTTCTTGAATTAAAATGGATGGTTTCATCAACTTGAAGATGATTTTCTGATTTGGTAGAATAAGTTGTTGAATCTAGGATCCCGAGAGTGTTTTGATGATCACAAATTTATAAGGAAACTTAGTCTATACTGATGAACTTGTTGAGCTGATTTCTGTAATAGGATATGTTCAAGTTTAGAGTTGATAGATCGACCAGAGCTGAAGGAATGGACGACTGTGCACACGGAAGATATATCAGAAGAACTACATGTGTGCAGTGATCGTCCTAAGCATATGAAGCGGTCGACCAACATTAAATGAGG
>LTAE01012176.1:0-14195 GCA_001647135.1 Pontederia paniculata | reverse complement strand
AAGTTCATCAGTACAGGCTGAGTTCACTTACAAATTTGTGATCATTCAAAATATTCTCGAGATCCTAGATTCAACAGTTCTGGCTCTGTTATCAACCCGAAGCGTTGTCATAATCAGAGTCACCAGTAGCATCACAATTGCCATTACAACCACCGTCACCAGCGCTATCACAAGCGATGTCACAAGTGGTGTCGCAAACGCTATCACGACCCATTTGTGATGACTTTCTCGATGATAACTTATATGCTTAAATGAACTTAAGTCTTTCATGGTTCGTTGACATCGCTAATTTCTTAGCAGCTGGACTACTGCCACCTTGGATGAGTCATCAACAAAGAAAACACTTCTTTTCTTAACTCAAGCATTACTATTGGGACGACCCCATGCTATTGAAGAAATGTGCAGATGGCCTATTCTGAAGATGTATCCCTGAAGAAGACACCCACGAAGTAATTAAGCACTGTCAATCATCCCCTTATGGTGGCTACGACGGCGCGCAAAGGACAACCACCAAAATTCTTCAAGCAGGCTTTTATTGGCCTTCATTATTCAGAGATGCCTACAAGTATGTTGCTTCCTGCGATAGCTGTCAAAGGGGTGGAAACATATCCAGAAGGCATGAGATGTCACTTAAAGGCATTATCAAAGTGGAGCTATTCGATGTGTGGGGAATCGACTACATGGGTCCATTCCCCAACTTAAGGCGATATAAATATATCCTTGCCATCATCGACTACATTTCTAAATGGGTCGAAGCCCTTCCTACTGATTCTTGTGACTTTAAAACTGTGAAAGGCTCTTCAACAAAGTGATCTTCCCCAAATTCGAAATTGCTAAAGCCGTCATCAGTTATGGAGGGAAGCACTTCTTGGAGAGGAAACTCGAGAACTTATTCTGCAAATATTGTATCATGCACAGAGTCGCAACTCCTTATCACCCACAAACGAGTGGGAAAGTCGAAGTATCCAATCGACAAATCAAGACCATCTTGGAGAAGGTGGTTACGAAATCATGAAAAGATTGGAGTAGCCGACTTGATGAGGCATTATGGGCTTACCACACAGCCTAATAAACGCTATTAAGTACAACTCCTTATCGACTGGTCTATGGGAAATTATGTCACTTTCCTATTGAGTTACAACATAAGACATATTAGGCCATCAAGGAGCTTAACCTAGACATGAAGACCGCGAGAGAAGCAAGGAGAACTTGTAGAGTTGGAAGAATAGTGCCTTGATGCATGTGAGAACTCGCGAATTTACAAAGAGCACACCAAGGCTTGGCATGATAAGAAGAATCTGAAGAAGCAATTCAACGAAGGAGATCAAGTACTCCTATTCAACTCTTGCTTCAAACTATTCCTGGGAAAGCTTAAGACCCGATGGTCGAGTCCATTCATGGTGATCAAGGTATTCAGCTATGGGCCCTAGAGCTTGCCACTCCCCATGGGAGAACATTCACAGTAAATGGGTATAAGGTTAAGTTGTACCATGAAGGAGAAGCAATGTCACTAGTGGAACGTCACCACCTGGTGGATCCGTTTGTGATACAACTTGACTAGACCGAGACTTCAACGAAGTCCAGCCAAGGACTATAACTAGGGCTCTAACTAGGAGGCAACCCAGGATTTCATTTTACCTTTTTCTATTTCAGGCCGTAGGATTGGAGGAATAATTCTGAGGTGTCATACACAAAAGTCGACAAATTATGATGCACAACAACCCATAAGCTTGTGGTGGTAAGTCATTTTTATACTAATAAAAATTTTTGAGTCCGTGTTTTGTACATACTATAGGTAACGAGTCAGTCTGGAGCCGATAGTGATGCACCAGTTGTGATGAGTCCAATAGTGGATCGAGTCAGTTCAGAACTAGATATTCAAATACTTACGCCAAGAAGCAAACTTGCGGTGGCGTGTTGGCGGAAGCAACTCATCCAGCCGTTAAAACCCCACTCAATCACAAATTCTGCAATCTTCTTGGGACTCAACGACGTTCAAATTCAAACTGGTTTCACATCCGCCTACGCAAGCCATCATCATAGTCGTCGTGTCCACACAGAGATCAACACAATCAAATGGCTCTTTTCACACCCTCATCACCGTCTTCCATCACAACCGCCATTATCACCACCGTTCATTACAACAGCTCTCATCACCGCCTTTCCAACCGCCTTCGCCTATATAAACACCCCACACACAACCTTAAACCCACCTTACCTTGTCATCTAATCCCTGAACTCCTCGCCCTTGCTTCTTGTTTCACGATGAAAAGAGCCACACGATTTCATTCTTTCTCTTAGCGTTTGTGACTTGTTCTTCCCTGACAAGATGATGTCCACATGCAACCAGAAGAAGAAACAAGGAACGGATAACAAGTGGAAGAAGATCACAAAGAAGGTCGTCTCTTGTTCCATCACTAACAAACCTAGCACCGTCGACTGGACAAAAGAAGAGAGCGAGGAAGATAACATCTCCCTCATCTTGCGAATGGCGAAGACCCTGAAGCCTCAAGAGAAATGTGAGTCGTCACAACCGATACCGCCCAGCACTGAGCCGCCGCAAGTGATGACCACATCCGATGAAGTTGTACCGACGACAACAACAACAGAGGCCGAGAAGAAAAAGGAGATTCCACCGTCTCGGCTCCTTGTCGCCTCCTATGATCTTAACTCGTCACCACCAGAGGAGCAGACGAAGGAAGCCTCCCTAGAGCCCAGATTCCAGACGCCCCCAGAGTTGCCACAACTATCGCGTCCGCCCTCTTCTACACCTCCATCTCCATCTCATGCCATTTTACCCATACCTTCATCACCACGACCACCACCATCACCATTAGCCTTTGCCCTCTGACCACCAATTAGAAGCATGTGATAGATGTCAATGATAGGAAAGATTGATTGTTGAAGCTCGATGACGTTATTTGGGCATGTAAAAAATGTCACGACCGAACACTCGAGTGAGTGAAAGCTATTTGTAACTCTCTCGAGAGCCTAAACCATCACAATTGACACATAAGCAATAACAAACTCATACATAAAATATTTCTTTGCAGTTATAAACCTAAAACTTCACATGTATCATAATCAATAAAACAACACAAGCCAAAATATTCATAGTCACAACCTAGTTTGTTCTACGACATGATACAATGATCACGACATACACATAGATGTATATACATGGTGTATATATCCAAAACAACTTATCCAAAAGTACAGAAGAACTCAAAATATTATCTATTTATCACGTTACATGTGCAAAATGGCATCATGAGCATCAACCACCACTCGTCGTCTCTTAACCTACAGGATCAAAAGTACAAGAGAAACAAAAATGGTATTTCTCTCATGAACAAAGGCTAGTACGTAGGACCAATAAATAAAATTAAATGCATATAATGAAATTTAACATTCTCCAATGTCAAATGCACGTAAATATTATTCATAAGAACATAAGGCAACATCTTTAAGCATGATCAATTCATACACATATAAATTCATAATTTCACAATTTCCCTTCTACAAACACATAAAATCTCAAAAGTACATATCACGTGTTCACATCTTCCCTTTTCATTTATTATCTTTTTTTATCGTATTCACCATTGACACTGTGATATCACATAACATATCGGTGCACCATAGGTCTCTCTTTGGACCACTACCCCATAGGACTTACTCATTTGAGCCACATAGTGATTCCATTACTTAAGAGTTCCGGTATATGAATTTTAGATGTCGCCCCCACAGATCATTCTGTGTGGCACTTAATTTTAATTCTACCGCTTTTGTGCCACATCCATTAAAGCACTTAATGTCACATGATATATATTGAAATTCAAAATTAACATTTAAAATATATTCAACACAAATTATCAGAAATATGCATCAAAGTTCAATAATCACAACTAATCACATATATAATATTTCATGATGTCCATTTTTTAAGTATTTGATGCATAGCTCATTCTTATCAATCCATAATATCAAATAATTCATTTCAAGAATAATTATTCATAAGACAAATAATCCAAATTTTCATAATTTATCATGAAACATATAATTAATCATAATTAAGATAAACTAGTTGACCAATTAAGCTAACTACACATTTTGGCAGCTTGACATATAGTGAAAGCTTTTTTTTTATTTTCACTACAAAAGTTCAAATACAATGAAATCAATTTTGTTTGAAATTAAACTTAGAAACCATTAACATATACCAATTTCAGATTTTTCTAACTCAGAGTTGTTTATAAAAATTATAGTGATTACATGTATTATAGTGTTCAAATTGTAGTTCTCAAAACAGATAGGTATCACTTGTTTTTCTCATAACTCCTTTATGATTTTAAGGTAAGTATCTTTGAATTGGAACCCTGGTTATGTAAGGTTTCATATGTCTAAGTTTCACATTTTATCTTAAAGAATACAATTTATGATATAATTTTCAATTAGATTTGCTTGTTCATCCTAGCCAGCAAGACCAATGCTCACTAATCAAACCATAACTCCATAAATATATTTCATTTTGGAAAATTCTTTATATGTAGAAACTAGATTTCTAACGGATCAATTCCAGTGAAGTTTCATAATTTTTGGAACATTATAAAGAATATTATTGATGATGTGAACATTCAGCTCCCTAATTCAAAAATAAAAATGTGTTTTCCAACCTAATTTCACACTTCACTCTATTTTGTTTGATTTCCTACATATTCAAACACCTTATTATTCAAACCTTTTTCCAGAATTTTAAAGCATCATAAAAATAAAGAGTTAAATGGATCCACCTCATACATACCTTGCACCTATTTAATTCTTTAGTTTTCTTCATTTCAAAGATTTAAACTCACAAGCAAGTTGCTTTCTCCTATTTCCTTATGTGGTATTCACGAACGGTTTAAGAAGCCATGAGAAACATCTATGGTTAAATATATATAAATATGAAGTGTCAAATGATAGTAGAATAATAGGTTAGTTGTTTTTTTTTTGTTGATAAGATTAGAGCTTATGAACTTATGATTGGCTAGCTATATGACTTTGGCAAAAAACAATACACATGGTGATATTTATACAGGTAAAAAGTCGGTTATGAAGTCCAGAAGTGAATAATCAAATAAATTAATATAATATTAACTAGACCATTAGAATAACTTGTTGAGAGATAATCATGTCAATCAACTTAATTGATCCTTAGTTAATTCTGATAATTCGGAATATTTACACTATCATCATTAGCTGAAACCCAACTCCAATATCATATTTACTTAATCAATTTAATTAAGTAGATTAAGTTAATTATTTAGGATATTATAGAAAAACATTTAAAACTCCTTTAGGCATGTCTTCGTATTGGCTAGTTTTTGACAAACTTTTCAACATAAGGAATATTGGTTGTTCGAGAATTGAATATGGATCTAAAAAGAGCGAAATACAAGAGACTGCTACAGCTAAGTGAACTTAAGGACCTTAGGTTGGAATCATACGAAAATGTCAAGATGTATAAAGAAAATTCAGTATTGGCATGATAAGCATGTCTCCTACAAGCAAATCGATGTTAGACAACATGTATTGCTAAACATATCTCCAAATTGAAGTTGTTTCCCACAAAATTGAAATTTGATGATCATGGCCTTTTCAAGTGTCTAAAATTCTTTCCAATGGTGCCATCAAAATCTTAAGTGAATCTATAGGAACTTTTCTTGTAAATGGGCAAAGACTCAAGTGCTACATATTGAATGAACAACTTGAGCGGACCATGGTATCTCTCGGTGAACCCACTTCTCAATAACATGAATGATTCAGTTGAAACAATGACATTATAAAAAAAACGCTTCTTGGGAGGCAACCCAAGCCTCTTTGTTTGATACATTTTCATTTTCTCTTTCATAATTCATACTTTTGAATTAAATATTAAGCTATCATCTGCTGCCATGTTGTGACTTTTCTACAAGAATAGATCGAGAAAAATGAGCAAAATGTAAGAAATCCCGATCGGATTTTGATCAAGCTATATTTCATTGTACGATTGTACTGAAGAGAGAGATAGGCCATACCAAACCAATTCACCCGTATGAAATAATCCCGAGAAGGTTTCAGTCTGCACGTATTATAAAATGCAATCATATCGGGGTGACAAGTTGTTGAACAAATTTTATCCAAGTATATTTTGATGCAACCATACCTGCCAATACGTTCGTATCAGGTATATGCTTCTTTCATGATGTCAATCCAAGTCCACCGTATCGTGCGATACGGTCATGTTGGGCGAGTCACTCCCTTTTATTGAGTTTGTGCCTTAATTTCGCCCATTCTTTCTTCTTTGCATTTTCTTCTCCTTTTCTGTCGCCTCTTTCTTCTTCCCTTCCAAATCATCGACAAGCATCTCTGACCAAAATCTAAGTTTGTAAAGGTGAAATAAACTCCGTAAGCAAGTCTCCACGTTAAGGAATCGTTGAGAGGAGGTGTCCAGTCCGTTCAAGTGCACAAGGAGGAGGTCAAAGGGTATCCTAGAGCAAACTTGTTTCGCATTTCAGCACTCAATAGAAGATTCATGGAAAAGGTCCAAGTTGTTAAAGAAGAAGAAACTCTTTGAAGGAAGAAGAAGAATAAGAAGAAGAAGAAGAAGAAGAAGAAGAAGAAGAAGAAGAAGAAGAAGAAGTTGGTTGAAGAAGAAAATTAGGGGCATCACCATAACAAGGTCAACTTTGAATCTTTCTTTCACATACTATTTTTTTGAAAATGATGGCAAGGAAATTTTGATCATGTCATTTGAGTTGTATATAGGAGTAAATAGATCAAGACACTTTGTTGCAAGAGAAGAAAGCAAAAGTGCTCACTAGGTGTTTGATAGTTTGTCTCAAAGGAAGCAAAACAATATTTTGAGGCAAGGTGATATTCAAGAGAAAGAAAACTAGTGCAGGGCCAAGTGGGAGTCGAAAAGAACGCTCAACTCGAGAACCCAATCAACATGGTATTGAGTTTTGAGATGATGAACAAAGGAAGTTGTACGAAATCTTGGCAAAAAGGAAAATTGTGAATACTCATTTTGGACGATCAGATGATGGAGATATTGGGACTCGACAACGATGTCTACTATATGATTGACAATTATCGAATGACAAGGATTCATGACGATGCGTTGACCCACCTACAAGAAGACAACTTTAGAATTCATGAGTTCTCTCGATGTGAAGATAAGAAACACTAATGACACCGACCCTTGAATGATTTTATTCAGGTTATTCAACAATGAGCATAGGATGACTCTTAGGGAATTCAATGTTGTGTATGACCTACAATCCAATGGATGATACGTATCCAAGTGGCTGCTTTAAAGACTCATTTTTATGGAAAAAGGTCACCTACGATGATACACATGTTCCAGGACACCATAACACGACTCGTGTACGCAACCTAGTATTTTGTTATTTGCAAAGGGTGATGGCAAGCACTATATTTGGCCGATGATACAATGATAGAATCATGAGGGACGATGAGTTGTTCTTCATCTAGGTTATGCTTAAGAAAAAGGAAGTGAATACTGGAACATTTATGATAAAGCACATGCTCAAAATGACTTGTAAGGAAAAATAATCTTCAATAGGCTCATAACACCTATTGCTTTAATGTTTGGGTATGATGTGGATGGCTTAAAATTGGGGGAAGGGTGCGATGGAATTGACATTGACACATGTCAATATCAAGTTGATCATCAAGATTGATAACTTCTACCATTTGAAGTTCTAAATTGCACAATATAACCCAACCATTGCTTGAGTATGACAAAGTTACAATGACAAATAAAGAGAATTTGACATTACCAACTATTGGGCTCAAACAAAGAAGGCCAAGGCTTGAGGTCGATGAAGACGGATAAGATGAAGATCATGAGCCACTCATCCATCATTGACGGCATAACATACCATTCAATCAAGAACCATCTCCTCGAGATCAACCCATGCCTGACGTTCATAGCCAAGAGAGGTGTAAACCATACCCATTCTTATATATCAATGTTTCATCATCTACGGGTGGCTCATTTGAAGGATTCCAACCGCTTCAAGCCCAAATGCAATAGATGCTTACTTCAGAGGGCATATCAAGAATAACATCTCAAATGGAAAATGGACATCATGCAACAAGTTCACCAACCAAAAGAATATTGAGAAGTTGCAAGAGAAAGTAGCTAAAATCCGACACACCCAACTGAGTAACTATGGCAACAAGAAATGATATGCGACATCTATGAGAAAATGAATGAGTGACATCTTCACAATAAAGACTATTCGCCTCCACCAACTAGTCCTCCTCCGCCAACCAATCCTCCTCCGCCAAGTGATGAACATGAATGAAGTCATAAGCTATTCGCTTCCTCTACTTTAGACTTATTTTACATTGAGGACAATGTTGCATTTAGGTTTCGGGGTTCTAGGTGGTCAATAGAGGCTAGTTTATTTTGATTTGCATATGTTTAGTTAGTTGTTGAGTGATGAATGTATGATCTAAATTGTTGTCGATGACCTATGGTATGTTTTGTATGTGCATGAATTCTTACACCATAGATAACCTAGGGAAAAGGATTTGGACTATGTTATGGGGAAATCATCTCATGCACTTAATCATAGCATCTTAATTGAAATAAAAATACCGCTCTTGTGTGTTTAAACTTAATTTTGGTAATTAATTATCACCATCCTTGTCTAACATATTTTAGGAAACTAGAAATGCATATTAGAAATGAAACTTATATTAGTGATGTGAAAACATATCTTTTGGATTGAATATGCTATATGTAAAGAATTCATAGTAGGAG
Organism: Pontederia paniculata; assembly: GCA_001647135.1. NCBI lineage: Eukaryota > Viridiplantae > Streptophyta > Magnoliopsida > Commelinales > Pontederiaceae > Pontederia > Pontederia paniculata. Next base: position 5,377 of record LTAE01012176.1, on the reverse strand, counting down.
AAGTGAAGCTCTATTTTTTATAATCGATATGTTATATGTTTCCGATATTTGTAATTGCACATTGCTATGTAATGTTTATGACATTATATATGGTGTGAGAATTGTTTGGAAATTGTCAATGGAATTTGTTTGCTTGAGGACAACCAAAGGTTCCATGGGGGATTTGATAAATTCATGAAAAAGCATATTTATGTATTAATTGAAAATCAATTTCAAAGAATTTATATATTGATCTTGATTATTCTTCAGAGATTTACACATATTTGTGTTTGTTTTGATAGGACACAAAAATTATGAAGAAACGACAAAAACACGATTACGAAAGCATCAATATGGCCAACATGCAACGAAGAATATGACCATATCGACAAAGACACATGCAACAAAAGACATCCAAAGAAATTTTGACCAGATCGTACTTGACAATACTGTATCATTCAAGTCAAGGTGATTTCGCCATAACCATATCGATCGATACCGTCCCATATAGATATGAAGACTCCCTCAATACTATTGTATGGTATGCCAAAATTTCCCCTGATTACATCCGTTTCGAGTCAATAGTAATGTCATCATTTGAATTTTTAGGAGTCTTTTAGTCATTTGTAATAGGGTAAAATTCGTGAGGGTTGATATATAAAAAGGGAGAGGAACATTGAGTGAAAGGAGACGAAAACACAAAATGACAATGAAGAAAGGGGATAGAATAAGCCATCATAAAACTCTTATAGATATGAAATTATTTTGTAATTTCTAAATATTTTCACTCTTTGATTTTTGATAATGATCAATTTTGTGTTCATGATGAAATTTGTGATCGTGTGTTTCATGACGAGTGACTAGATCTTTCTAGGGTTAGATGAAGCCTAGGGATTCTCAATTGATTTATTTTGAAATGTTCATGTGATTCGAGTGTTTTACCTGATGATTCATATTTTTCATATCTGATTGTGATTAGCTACCCATTCGGGTCGATCTAGGTTAATAATTGGTGAAAATAATATTGTTGACTAGTAGCTTTGTCATGAACTATAAATGCATGCCCCAGAAATAAGATTCATTTGTAGGATTTATTCATTGTTTTGATCTTCAAACAGTTAAATTGATAAAGTAAAATATGAAAATATATGTGTCGACTTTAACTAGAATTTTATTATCTTGAAAAAGGAGTGCATAAAAATTAAGATATGTAATACAGGATTGCATAAAAACTTTATTGTAAAAAATCAGTCGACTATTCTTAAATGGATTCAACTCTACGACATATTTTTCTGCATTGACATAACTCTGACTTTGACGTTCCGTTTATTCGCACATTGTTTAGATTTAATTCCTACACTTTACAATTATTTCTCTTACCATTAATCTAAGTCTAAATAATAGTAATCTCATCTTAGATTTATTACTACATAAGGTTTTATACGCTTACAAAATTTTTATCAAGGTTGGTGACTTTATCATTGACGAAGTGGAAATCAACTTCCACATGTTTGGTGGATTATCGGATTTGCAGCCAAGTATGTTGCTCCAAAGTTATCACACTAGAAAGTCGGTTTTTAAGGTTAATGATCCAGCTCACCTTGCAATGAACGCAAGCATATTAGTTCGGCGGTGGCATCAACAATTGCTTTGTATTTGAATTTGATGTATGCTAGAGAGACCATGCTATTTTCTTGGTAGCCCAACAAATTAAGTTATGGTCGAAGCAAATGATGAAACCCCCGACAAATTTTTTTATTTATTACACTCGGCCTAGTTGGTGTCTGAGAATGCATGAAGGTTGAGGTATGGTGTCTATGTTATTTGAAGTCCTAGGTCATGTGTGGCATTGAAATAACATAGTGTCCTTTTGAGATTTTGCCAATGTACATAGCCAGGACTATGCATAGATTGGCAGGAATAGTTGATAGAGAATGTGATGTCCGAATGAGTAATATTCAGATATTGTAGGGCATCGATATTATGTCAATAAAGTGCGAATCAATTCATGGAGTTTGGTCATGGAACTTGTTCTTGGACATCGGCGACATTAGTGACTTTAGTGGTTCAGAGTTATGCATTTTTGTATATTGGAGTATGTCGCATATATTTTTTATTGCGATATAGCAACACCTTGAGGAGTGTAGAGTACTTCGACGTCGAGAAAATATATGAGTTTGCCAAGGTCACGAATGACAAACTTTTGTTTTAGATAGCAAATTGTGGAGTCCAGCAAAGCCGACAAGGAACTTGCAAGAAATAAATCATCAACATAAACAAGTATGTAAGCAATGTCATTGGTGGACTTGTATATGAATAAGGTGTCGGTGGCAGAGGATCAAAAGTCAAACACTAACAAGTCTGTGATAATTGTTTGATGTCATGCACACGTTTCTTGCTTTAGTCCATATAGACACTTGTAGAGCCTGCAAACATGGTTGGGGTGCATGGGACCAATGAGACCCGAGGGTTAGTCCATTTGGACAACCTCTTGAAGATATATGTGTAAGAACACATTGGATATGTCGAGTTGATGGAGTGGCCAATTGAATGAGATGGAAAGGGATAGAATGACACGAATTTTTGTTGGCATTATGGATGTGTTGATATGTAGTAAAGGCCCTCTTTAATTTTTCCACAGGGCAGAGGTTAATGCATTGCTCGATCCTTCACAATAAAATTATTAGGGTGGAACTAAAAATCTGCATTGATTATCAATTGTGAATTGTCAAACAGATGGTAACGACATTAAGAGTGCATGTACATGATATATGTTAGATATACGTAGAGATCTTGAAGAGTGCAGCGAGAATGATCCTACGTGAGCGATGGGTAGTAATGTACCTTTTTCAACCGTAGTTGGTCGAATCTTGTGTAGGTACATTGATTTATAGAGCAGCCAGGTTAAGGGTGACATGGTGAGTAGCACCAGTGTTTGGGAACTAGTCGGGGGAGTTGTTAACAACTGAGGGGCGAAATTGACACTAGAATGTTTTGATGAGCAGCATAGTCTGCAATACATGAGGATTTGATGAGATTGAGTGGCAATATTGACACTAAGTTTTCCATAAACTAGGTAGGGGTTGCATCTTCGAGAAGGACGGTGACTCTGTAGGTGTTCATCTCATCTGCGTTGTTCCGATGGCATTGCAGTTGTGCATGCAATATTGGTTTCTGGAGTCAAAGTCTGTGTCTCACGAGCTGCATTTGTGGGAATTTTATGGTTATTGAGAATGGTGTATTGTGAGGGAAGTGGGGACGTGCTGCTGAAACGGAATTGAAGTCTCATAAAACTAGACATGAAGAACAAGAAATTATTTACCGATGGTACGATCGAGACAACGGTAACTAGTGTTGTTATACAAGTAATTGAGGAAAACATAAGGTGTTGAGAGCGTGTCGAATTTATGGCAGTTATGTGGTTGTGTGAATGGGAAGGCATCATGTAACACCACAAACCAACACGGCCCGTGTTGACACAACACAACCGTGTTGGGAGACTGCTAGGTAGCAGTCCGAATATGATTAAAATAATAATATTTTTAATCTATTTACATCCGAGATTTAAATTCAAATCAGTTAAATATGAGAATTTATTGGATAAGATTGTTTAGTTAATTTGAATCTCAGAATTCCAATTTAAATTAGAATTTGATTTAAACTGGAAAATCCTAAACCCCATGCCTATAAATAAGACCATAGAGAGAGCCCTCACAATTTTACTTTCTCTCCCAAAGCCCCAAGTTCTCTACTTCTCTCCTCTCCCGCTAGGTGCTTAGGTAAGGTTTCTCTCTCCTAGGGTTTTTCTCTCTCTTTTTCTTCCCTTCTCTCATCCTAGAACTATGTCCAACTATTAGGAGAATGTGAAAGACATCAGGAACAGTAGAGGAGATCAAGAGGACGCAGTTGAAGACCAAGAACAATCCTACAGGATTCAGTATGTAAATAGACGAATCCCAATAGATAGGTTGATATGATTTATAAATTGCATATTAGGGTTCATGCTAGAAGATGTTGATTTAATATGATTATTAGATTGTTAAAACATGGATTATTTCCTAGATGAATAGATGAATTTGGTCAGAATTTATTTAATAATTTTTGCGCAATAATCATTGTTGTAATCATGAACACGACGCGAAACATGGACATCATCCCCTCTGACGTGGCCCGCGTCCATCGAAATGACCGCGTTCGCTTAGATGGTCGGCGAAACACTGCCCGTGTCCTACCCTGGACTTGGTCGTGTCTTAGTGTGAACGAACCCTAGCGCTGTCGTTTTGTTGAACACGACTGAGAGTATACCGGACACGGTTTGCGTCATCCGCCATCAGGACCATGTCATAGAATAAAGTAATGTTTAAGAATAGTTAAAGAATAAAGTATGGATGTTAAAGTTAAAGACTAAAGTATGAAATGGCCCGCGTTGAACTGAACATGGTCCATGTTAATTGCTGAAGAAGTTGAATAGAAATGCGACCCGTGTTGCCCTAACACATTGGTCAATATGAATATTTTATTAAGAAAACGGACGTCGTCGCATTGAAGTACGAACACGGTTCAGAAAATGGCAAGCGTCCTAAGAGGTTTATTTTATCAATAAGAAGATGATGTAAAGATGGAACACGAACCGTGTCTTTACCCGGCAAACGATGAGATCAAATTCAGCACCGAATACGGATCGTGTCCGTGGCCCACAGGGCTCGTGTCGGTGCTGCTGCAATGTCAATGATGATGTGAATATAATACAATCCTGTTGATTTAAGAATTAATTACGTGGACAAGATAAAGGGTCACCATGCTTCACCTAATTAAATGTTGATGTCGTCATATATTGATAAAGTTTTGGGAGTGCAGTGATGTTAAAGATAGGACGGGTAGGGCAGCTGCTGTTGAATCTAGGATCCCGAGAATGTTTTGAATGATCACAAATTTGTAAGTGAACTCAGTCTGTAGCTGATGAACTTGTTTGAGCTGATTTCTGTAACAGGACATAGACAAGTTCAGTACAGCGATCGACCTGAGCTGAAGGAATGGACGACCACTGCACACGTAATACATATCATGAAGAACCATATGTGTGAAGCGGGCGTCCTAAGGATATAAGCGATCGACCAGAATCAGAGGAGGAGGAGGTCATATGAGCAGCATAGCACAAACAGTCGATCAAAGTAATGGAGAGATCGACCAGTATTAGAAGAGTGTATTTGGAGGAGGAGGCACAGACGGTCGACCGAAGATATAAAGAGGGCGACCAGTAATAGGCAGTGGGGGATCAAAGGAAGACCGGTCGGTCAGAGATGAAGAGTGGACGACCAGTGGAAAAGGCTGAAAGGAGGAGGTCGCCCGATGATTGATGAATGGGCGACCCCAACAACACCATCTTCCAATACATGTT
>LTAE01012175.1:0-14195 GCA_001647135.1 Pontederia paniculata | reverse complement strand
GGTCGACCGTATATGCCTCCTCCTCCATATGCATTGCTTTTTATATGACCTCCATCCTCCTTCAACTGGTCGACTGTTTATATCCTTAGGACGCCCGCTGCACACATGATTCTTCAAGGTGTAATACGTGTGCATTGGTCGTTCGTTCCTTTAGCTCAGGTCGACCGTCGTACTGAACTTGTCTATGTCTTGTTACAGAAATCAGCTCAAACAAGTTCATTAGTACATACTGAGTTCACTTACAAATTTGTGATCATTCAAAACAATCTTGGGATCCTAGATTCAACACTCATGATACTCCATCGATTTACCAAATAAATTGAGGAAGTTTTACCATATGATCTATCTCGATAATACACACACACACAGATATATATGTATGTATGTATGTATGTATGTATGTATGTATGTATGTATGTATGTATGTATGTATGTATGTATGTATGTATGTATGCATGTATGTATGTATGTATGTATTCACCAATTTATAGTTTGATAAATAAAATGTCAAGCTATGTTCTTATGAATAATTCTTATGGGAGACTACCTTCCCTACATTGATCCCAAGATGTGCTTGATCTCTTACCTGACTGGTTGATGGTGTGCGTGGCGATGAGGCTACGTGGCTGTTGCACATGGCTAGGAGCTCTTTGTTTTATTATCATTATGTTATATGTCATGTGTCGAACATGAAATTGTAATAAGAACCAACTTAAATGTTATTTGGAGCGTGTACTTTGACATTATGTTTGGCAAGTTATGCCAGTTTATACCTTTCACGTTTATCATGATTATATTTCTTTTTTATTATTTTTATGTCTTCACTGATGTGTCACTTTTATTGACTGACTATGATCAAGAATGGTAAAAAAAAAGTAATGTAGTAATTCCTACGAATAAGCCTTTCCACATGGCACATGTCGAATTTTGAGGCATTACAAAAATTGTTAGAATTAATTGGAGAAAAAAAGAGGGAAGAGGAGAGAAAAGTAATAAATTATTTGTATGTATTTTTCATTTTTCTTATATTTTATAAAGTGATGTATACTTAATATAGAAAGTATGTTATACATATAGAGATGAATGGGCATGTGAATAAATTGGATGCCCATACGAAGGAAAAAGATGGAAGAAGGTGGAATACGAAATAAATCAATTGTATCATATGTTTGATTTGTATTTATGTAGTTGTTGTTTCTTTTTGTGTTTTCTATTTTATATTTAACAAATTCAAATCATATAATCTTAAGTAATATATAAAGTATATATTGTAACATATGGAAATATATAAAATAAAATTGAAAGATGATGAGAGAATTAATTGGAAGAATAATTAGAAAAGAGAAAAGTGACAGGAGAATTAATTCAAGCATTAATTAGAGATATAAAATAAAATAGGAATTAGTTATAAATAAAAAATTCAGATTCTATACGTCATGACTAATATAAAAATTGAGTGGAAATTTTAATTTTTTTTCAAAAATAGATGGGTTTACACAAGTTTACACCCAATGGATTTATACCCCATTTAGCCCAAAGTATGCGAAAAATGGGTGTGTAAACCCATTGAGTGTAAACCTGTGTAAACCATTCATTTTAGGGAAAAAAATTTGATGCGAAAATTTTGAGTGGAAATTTTAATTTTTTTATCAAAATGGATGAGTTTACACAAGTTTACACCCAATAAGTTTACACTCCAATTTGGCCCAAAGTATGAGAAAAATGAGTGTGTAAACTCATTTAGTGTAAACTTGTGTAAACTCATTCATTTTGGAAAAAAAGTGAGGGGGAATTTTAATTTTTTTTTTCAAAATGGATGGATTCACACAAGTTTACACGCCCATTTAGCCCAAAGTAAGAGAAAAATGGGTGTGTAAATCCATTGAGTGTAAACATGTTCATTTTGGGAAAAAGATTGGCGAGAAAATTTTGAGTGAAAATTTTAAATTTTTTTATCAAAATGGATGAGTTTACACAAGTTTACAACCAATGAGTTTACACTCCAATTTAACCCAAAGTATGAGAAAAATGAGTGTGTAAACTCATTGAGTGTAAACCTGTGTAAACTCATTCATTTTGGAAAAAAATGGCAAAAAAATTTTGAGTGTGAATTTTAATTTTTTTTTCAAGATGGATGAATTTATACAAGTTTACACCCAATGGATTTACACTCCCATTTAATCCAAAGTATAATAAAGGGTAAACATGTGTAAACCCATTTATTTTGGGAAAAATAATCTTTTGGTGAGAAAATTTTGAGTGAGAATTTTAAAATTTTTTTTTCTGAAACGAATGAGTTTACACCCAATGGGTTTACACCCCATTTAGCCCAAAGTATGAGAAAAATGAATGTCTAAACCCATATAGTGTAAACATGTGTAAATTCATTCGTTTTGAGAAAAAAAATTTGACGAGAAAATTTTGAGTGGGAATATTTAAAATTTTTTCCTCAAAATGAATGAGTTTATACAAGTTTATACTCAATGAGTTTACAACCCTATTTAGCCCAAAGTATGAGAAAAATGAGTGTGTAAACTCATTCATTTTAAAGAAAAAAATTGAATGGTAATTTTAATTTTTTTTTCAAAATGGATGGATTCAAACAAGTTTACACCCAATGGGTTTACACCCCATTTAGTCCAAAGTATGAGAAAAATGAGTGTGTAAACCCATTGAGTGTAATCCTATGTAAACCTATTCATTTTAGAAACAAAAATTTGGCAGAAAAAATTTGAGTGAGAATTTTAATTTTTTTTTTCAAAATGGATGTGTTTACACAAGTTTACACTCAATGGGTTTACACCCCCATTTAGTCCAAAGTATGAGAAAAATGGGTGTGTAAACCCATTGAGGGTAAATCTACATAAACCAATTCATTTTCTCAAAATGGATGAGTTTACACAACTTTATGCCTAATGGGTTTTTACTCTCATTTAACTCAAAGTATGAGAAAAATGAGTGTGTAAACCCATTGAGTGTAAACCAATATAAACCCATTCATTTTGGGAAAAAAATTGGCAAGAAAATTTGAGTGGGAATTTTAATTTTTTTTTCTAAAATGGATGGTTTAAACAAGTTTACACCCAATGCGTTTACACCCCTATTTTGTTCAAAGTATGAGAAAAATGTGTGTGTAAACTCATTGAGTGTAAACTTGTGTAAACTCATTCATTTTAGGGGAAAAAACTTTGTTGACGGAGAATTTTTAAGTGGGAATTTTATTTTATTTTTCAAAATGGATGAGTTTACACAAGTTTACACCCAATGACTTTCACCCCCATTTAGCCCAAAGTATAAAAAAAATTGGTGTGTAAACATTTGTCAACCCATTCATTTTGGGAAAAAAAAAATTGACGGGAAAATTTTGAGTGGGAATTTTATTTTTTTTCCCAAATGGATGGATTTACACAAGTTTACACCCCTATAAACCCATTCATTTTGAGAAAAAAAATGATGGGAAAATTTTGAGTGGGAATTTTAAATTTCTTTCCCAAAATGATTAAGTTTACACTCAACGAGTTTACAACCCTATTTAGTCCAAAGTATTGAGAAAAATGAGTGTGTAAACTCATTCATTTTGAGAAAAAAATTTGGTGGGAAAATTTTGAGTGGAAAATTTAAATTTCTTTCTCAAAATGAATGAGTTTATACTCAACGAGTTTACAACCCTATTTAGCCCAAAGTATTGAGAAAAATGAGTGTGTAAAATCATTCATTTTGAGAAAAAAAATTGGTGGGAAAATTTTGAGTGAGAATTTTATTTTATTTTTTTAAATGGATGGATTCACACAAGTTTACATCCAATGAGTTTACACCCCTGTTTTGTCCAAAGTATGAGAAAAATGGGTGTTAAACCTGCATGAATCCATTATTTAAAATAAAATTTGGCGGAAACATTTTGAGTGAGAATTTTAATTTTTTTCAATGGATGTGTTTACACAAGTTTACACCCACTGGGTTTACATCCTCGTTTAGCCCAAAGTATGAGGAAAATGAGTGTATAAACACATTGAAGGTAAACCTTTCTAATCCATTCATTTTGGGAAAAAAAAATTGATGGAAAATTTTTGAGTGGGTATTTTAGTTTTTTTTTCCAAAATGGATGGATTTACACAAGTTTACACACAATGGGTTTACACCTGTAGACCCATTCATTTTGAGAAAAAAAATTGATGACAAAATTTTTGAGTCGGAATTTTAAATTTCTTTCGCAAAATAAATGAGTTTACACTCAATGAGTTTACAACCCTATTTAGTCCAAAGTATGAGAAAAATGATGTAAACTCATTCATTTTGAGAAAAAAAAATTGATGGGAAACTTTTGAGTGGAAATTTTAATTTTTTTTCTCAAAATGGATGGATTTACACAAGTTTACACCCAATGGGTTTACAACCCCATTACATGCGTAAACCCATTCATTTTAGGAAAAAAAATTGGTGGAAAAATTTTGAGTGGGAATTTTATTTTTTTTCCCAAAATGGATGTGTTTACACAAGTTTACACCCAATGGGTTTATACCCCCATTTATCCCTACTCATTTTGAAAAAAAAATATTTTGGTGGAAAAAATTTGATTGAGAATTTTAATTTTTTTTTTCAAAATAGTTGAGTTTACACAAATTTACACTCAATGTGTTTACACCTCCATTTAGTTCAAAGTATGAGAAAAAATGATTGTGTAAATCCATTGAGTGTAAACCTGTATAAATCCATTCATTTTGAGGAAAAAAACTTTTTTTGACGGGAAAATTTTGAGTGTGAATTTTAAACTTTTTTTTAGATGGATGGATTACATAAGTTGACACCCATGAGTTTACACCCTCATTTAGCCCAAATTACGAGAAAAATGGGTAAACCAAGATTAAGGCATTATTCAAAACTCATTGAGGTAAACCATTCATTTTGAAAAAAAAAATTTTGACGGAAAATTTTTGAGTGGAAATTTTAATTTTTTTTTCAAAACGAATGTATTTACACAAGTTTACACCCAATGAATTGACACCCCCATTTTTCCCAAAGTATAAAAAAAATGAGTGTGTAAATCAATTGATTGTAAATTTGTGTAAATCCATTCATTTTGAAAAGAAAAAAAAATTGGCGAGAAAATTTTGAGTGAAAATTTTAAATTATTTTTCCAAAATGGATGGGTTTACACAAATTTACCCTCAATGGGTTTACACTCTCATTCAGCCAAAGTATGAGAAAAATGGGTTTGTAAACTCATTGAATGTAAAATTGTGTAAAATAATTTATTTTGGAAAAAAAATGGCGAAAAACTTTTGAATGAGAATTTTAGTTTTTTCTTTTCAAAATGGATGAGTTTACACCTTTATTTAGCCCAAAGCATGAGAAAAATGAGTTTATAAATTCAGTGAATGTAAACCCATTCATTTTGGGAAAAAAAGATTGACGAGTTTTTAAGTGAGAATTTTAAATCTTTTTCTGAAAATAGATGAGTTTCCACAAGTTAAAATCCAATATGTTTACACCCCATTTAGTCCAAAAAGTATATTACAGTGAGTTGTTGTTTTTATTTTTTGGGTAAATATCTTTTTAGTTTTGAATTAGTAATTCATTCTTTCTTCTTTATACTTTAGACTAATATGTAAAACTATTTGTTTTGGCGCTAGATTTTTAATGCGAATGTGTCAAGTATTTCAAAAGATGATCCCAAGAACATGTGGATAATCAACTTGGGGTAATTTGAGAATAAAAGAACACAAAAAAAAGACTAATGCTTGTGTGATGTCCAACATTTAAATTACTAAATTTTTATTTTATCCTTCTTAGACGAATTGATTAGAGGTAAATAATCTTAATCTCGTTCAAGAATATAAAAAAGAAAACTTACAATTGAATTAAAAAATAAAATTAAAGCCAAAAAATATTTTGAAGTAAAAAAATAATACTTAAAATATATAAAAAAAGTTAAAGTTGGATTTAAATATTTTAGAATTATGAGAAAATTTATATTATTAGATAAGAATCTAAAAAAATAATTGAACAAGGTTAAAATAATAATTTAATAATTTGAAAATATAAAAATAACATAAAAAATAATGATATTTATTTTTTTGGAGGTTAAATGTTACTATTTGAAAAATTTAAAGGTGCCAAATAAATAATAATATAGTTTAAAAATTATGTTGGTATATATATTATAATTTGAGGGCGAAATAAAATTACCCAAAAGATTATGATAAGATAAATTTCGAAAATTATCTTATTATAATTATGTTTTTAACATAAAGATATCACTAAGATGTTTGGTGTGTCTTCTAATACCTTGTAATTATAAAAAAAATTAAATACTTTATAAAGTCTATGGATGATAAAATTTTACATGGTTATTAAAAGGTGCCTTACTATGTGGATGCTCGATATATGTCAATAATTTCAGTTGAGTATTTAGATATATATTTTAAATCTTTTTTAAAACTCGGTAAAATTTATAAAACATAATTTTCTATAATTAATTATTAAATATATATTACTTATTGTAATATAATAAAATACAATAAGTGATTGCTCCCACTAAATTTCTGAGTGTGGTTCCCTTGGGGCACACCTCCTACTGCTCTTGCTACCTCAATTTTCGCATCTAACTGTGTCATCACATCTATATAATGTAAATCATTAAAAATGAACCAAAATTATCCATAATTTTAATATAAAAAAATAAATTATTGTAGCATTTTTATTTGATATTAGATTCTTTTGAATTAAATTACGAGTATAATTTAGATCATTTAAATGACTTGCATATAAACCGACTCACAGCCCATTTTACCCAACAATACGGGATTGAATTCAAACATCAAGGTTGACGGAAGTTATAAAGACAATAAAGGAATCCAATAACAAAATATTGAAGAAGTTGCAAATTAACATCGGATAATCTAATTGAAAAAGAATATGCGCTGGACAATAAGCTTATTATACCACATTTAATCATTCAAGCGTAATTATACAATTACTATAATTGCAAGAAAGAACATATATTCTAAAAAAACATGTTAATACTGACATCTAAAAAGTTTCTAAATTCTAACAAATTTAATTTAAAAAAGGAGGTGTTAGATTATCAATTGAGTCAAATGGTGAGTGACTCTTGCTTCTGCTACCTTCTCATGACATACTGCATAAAGGAACTAGATTCTCACTGTAACAATCAACAAGATATAAATCAATTAACAAAAGTTGCACAGTAGGAGGCACCATCAAGTCCGGCAAACTTATATGTAACACACGTTCCAACCATCTAAAAACAAATTATTACCACTATGATTCATTCAGATCACAGCATTAAAGAATTAGTACTCTCTCTTAATTCTAGCATTACACCTATCAAATTAGATACAAGTTGCTTCAAATACACTAACATGAAAGAACCAAGCTAAGAGAAACAAGAATCAAATGGAACTGAGCATGTTGTATTCCTATTAATTTTTTCTCCTAAAAAATGCAAAACAATAAAATAGTTTTGAACATATAAGGATTAGATGCATATCATATTCTTGCAACATAGAACTTGATCACAGAACTACACTGAACCAGAAATACGCTGATGAACACTTGTCAAATGCATATATACCTGATAACTTGTGTAATCGTCTGTATGAAACATATTTGACCACTACATGCACTACTTGAAGCCCTGTCGAATTTGTAAGTGAACAAAATATATGCAGCATTTGGACACCACATACACAAATAAAATATGCATCATCGCTATATCACCAAGGGTTCAGCAACTGATATGATATCATATATCAAAAGATAGCATATAACAGACATAAGCAACTAGATAGTATCTTGCAGCATTTGGACACAAAATACACAAATCAAAGTATGTATCGTTGCTATATATCACCAAGGATTCAGCAACTGATATGATAGCATATATCAAAGGATAGCATATAACAGAGTTTGGCAACTAGATAGTATCTTGAGTTTAGCAACTAGATAGTATCTTGCCATAGTGTTCTCTACTTCTCTTTGTATGAACCTAATATCTTCTTAGAGTGTCATATTTCTGAAGTTCTACTATTTGACAAGTCAGATCGTGTTCCAAACCCTATGCCAAGGAATTAGAAATCTATGGACGAACCCTCAGGCTTATCATGAAGTCATCCTTTGAGCAAGGCTTGTCAGGGAGTTCCAACATTGATATGCGGGCATCTGCAGAAGCTTTAGGAAAAGCATTAGCCACTTTACTCATCTTTTCGAGCTCCTCAGCAACATCCGGCACATAGTAGATGACCACGGAACGAAGATTCACAGCCTTATCCAACACGAACTCCACGAGTCGCTCTTCCAACCTCTTGCCAGAATATTCAATCACCTTCAGTATCTTAAGATGCGGCAGGGCATATCCAACATCTTCGAACTCTTCAAGAGGATCCACCCATTCCACCTCTTGATATGGATCATCGTCGTCGGACAATCCCCACCCTTCCAAATCACTCATGGCTTTCATGCACATCCAGTTCATTTGGCCTTCCTCTTTTTCTTCTTCCTCATCCTCGAAATTACGCTGCAATACTCACAAAAAAGAGACAACACAATAGATAAGAGTTTGTAGAGGAACGCTAACTTGCATAAACTTTGGAATGAACTAAATAATAACACAAACATGCACACAGAGCTTCTCAATCAGTGGACAATCCCTGAGGGCAGAGAAAAGCTCAAGGACAGAGGTGCTAGTGAACTGTTCTCCAGATAAGAACCCCATTTGGGACTTTTGGAACACAGGCCACGAATGCAGCTCCCTTAGATTCTTAAATATCGGCTCTCCAGTCATCACAGATGCACGGTCTCCATGGAGCGCAAACTTCATGAATGTAGAAAAAAAAAAGAGTAAATTGCCAATTGATGATACAAATTGACGGGTTAATAGATTATAGTATGCTAGCGAGATAAAAACATGCAACCTGATAGAACCAGCTGTTAACAGATAGTATCTTGACATGAGCAATGGAAGAGGCGAAGCATCTCCAACTGCCTTTATCTTTGAATGGATGTTTCGATGTGAATAGAATAGTGGCTTCCTCCAGCTCCGGTAAGACGCCCGCTTTGAAGACTAGATCCTTCATAGCGCCGCTATAAACCAGATGCTGAAGCCTGGGAGCTGAAACAATCTTCACACGGATGCCATTTCTATTCGATTGGTACACTGCGAAGAACCTCAAAGTGGAAGACGAGATGACAATGCCGCCGGACAGTTTGCATGAGGACAACGCCAGGCGCTCGATGTTGGGACACAGGGAAACCAGTGCTTCGAGGGACTTGCATGTGATGCAAACACTAAACATAAAGAGCGTCTTGAGCATCGTGAAGCAGCGACGCTCGGCAATGCTGCGGGATGGAATTGAGGGGAAAGTACAGCTATCGACCTTCAGAGAACAGAGGTCACGGCAGTCAAAGATGACCGACGGGATTGCGATTTCTTGACGCTTGAACAACACGGGATGGAGCATGATCTCGGCGGCAGAATGGTTTGCCGCGAAGCGAATCCAGCGTGACAGGACGGAGGGGAAGCCCGGGGTTGGAAACACTGGGAGTTGGAGGGAGACGAGAACGGGGGCGGAGGCCCGAAGCAAGCATTCGTCCACTACGGAGATGACGCGTTGGGCGAGAGCCACGTCTTCGCCGGAGTGACCTTCGGCGGACGTGAGGAATTCGACGGAGAAGGAGAAGTGGAGGACAGCGTTGGAGGACCAAAGGTGGCGCCAGCGACGGGCGAGGATGGAGGTGCGTGCGGCCTCGTCGAAGGAGGGGAGGAGCGAGAGGACGCGGTGGAGGATGTCGTCCGGGAGGCTGCTCAGGCGGTCGCCGGCGGCATCGGCCATCGTTGTTTCTCCGATGATGAAACCTAGAAGGGTGGGTTCAGTTGTTTTTTCCGGTTTGAGTGGTTTCTTTTAGCCATTTTTTTGGTACATATTTTTAAAGTTTGTTTTAGACGGTAGCGTTTTTTTTTTCGATTACAAAGGAGGCCCATGGCCTAATACATTGAAAGGAAATACTGAAAATAAAGGGACACATAAGTCCCACGGTGGGATTCGAACTCGAGACCTCTCGGTGCTCAAGTCGAGGGGTGAGCCACTGCACCATGCCCTTATTCCCTAGACGGTAGCGTTTTTATTGTACTGTGTACCTTAAGTTATAGTGATTCGTTGGATCTTTATTTAACGGCTCGTAGAGGTGAATTTTTTTAATTTTACATCGATGTTGAGGACAGCTGTAATTTCTTTTTTGATGTGACAGTGACACGTGGCACTGTAGTTTCTCCTTCTAGAACATTCTACTGAAAATTTATTTTTTCAAGCGTATCGGAAAAAAAGTTATTCTTTCCCTTTGTTTTGTCATTTTTTCGGCAGGCTCTTTATTTCCCTTTGTTTTGTCATAATACATGCTTTAGAATTTGAAGAACGATACGGAAGAGAAGAAAATGGTGTAATTCATGTTCTACGTTTTTAATATTCATTTTCGAGTTTAAATTTGTGTCAAAAAGATATAGTGCAGAGATATAATGTAATTATACTTTCAAATTTTAACTTTACTGCTTAGGAGTTGACCCATATGTGATATGCCACGTTTTAGGATTGAGGAGTTTTAAATTATTTTCTGAAAGAAACATAAACTTATTTTTCTAATAGCTAATTTATTTCAAAAAATTATATTTTTAAATAGCTATTAACAAAAAAATGACATTTTTTTCAAATGAATTCTCGCGAAGCAATGACGAAAGAGTGTATCAAAATTGATGCGCGACAGCGATAGCATGTGGTCTCTCGTATATGACAATAAAAATATTATAAAATGTTCGAAATTTTTTGTCAATCTATTTAGGCTCATGAAATGAGCCGTTTTGGAACTCACCGAGTTATATAAATTTTTTTAAAAATTTAATTTCTAAGAAAAATGAGATAATTAAATAAATTAACAACTCAGTATTTATAGTCGATGATTTTTCTTTGAGTAAGTCTCATCCATTGTGATCGAGATAAAGAATTGGAACACAAGACGACAAGTAAAAAATATTAAAAATGTATTGACCATGATATTAGTTATAATGTTTGTACTTATTACTGTAGTGACCATCACAGTCACCACTCACCCGTGACATTTTGAGCACGTCTATGACACCAGAGCAGCATTCATAGATCACATCACCAACGACTCCCCCACGATCGTGCTTGTCAACGGGATATGGATTCATATCAGCCAACACACACGTAGTCGGCATGGTGTCCAAGTCCACTAACAAATTGGATGACCAATAAAAAGACAAGCGGGAAAAAAATAAAAGGTGACCGTTGCACAACAAGAATAAGTTCATGTGCATGATGGTCGACAATGAAGATGGTGGATGACCACGAGTTAGGGACGAAATCATGATAAAAAATTAAGAGGAGCCAAGAAATAACAAACTCTAAAAATAATAATTTAAAATAATACAATTATATTTTAGTAATTAATATATTGAAGAAAATATTAAAAAACTTAGTATTTATGTCTTTTAACATTCGAAAAGATCATATCAATCTTTTAAATCAGAATAATCATTTAGAAAAAAAAGTTAACATTTTTTAAATATAAATAAATTGATATAAGCTATCTTATCTTAATTATGTCTTATAAATATTTATTTTTATTAGTCATGATAGAAATTGAAAAACCAAAAATTAAAATCATCATTCTAAAGAATAAATATGATCTTTTCATTTATATTCTTTTATCAATCATAAATATAAAAGTTGAGATATTATATGAGAAGATAAAATAAAATAAATTTGCTTCATGATCAAAATGTTCAGCGGTGTCCTCAATCATAATTTTCAAATAAGATGATTATAATAAATTTATATGTAAATAAAATTTTTAAAAATAAATATCATAATTTTACTCAATAAATAATAATTTAAAAATTAAAAAGATGAAAATTACAAATTTTTATTTAAATCATATTAATCATTTAGAAAGTCAAAACCTAAGAGTCCATTCTAAATTTTTAGTTTGCATTTACTTCAAGGATCATGCATACCATAGTAATTAAGATATGAATACATATAATTTAGCTAATAATCATGATACTTGAATGAAAGTTAAATTATTCGGCCTTATTATAATTTTAACATTAATTTATTTATATGTTTAAGAAGGGGCTAATACATTAATACTTCTAAAATTAAAATGTTATTTATATAATTATAGTAGAGTAGTAAAAAGTTAGGGGTGGGGTGGGGCATGGCCCCCCTAACATACATGTAGGTCCGACCCTGCCACGAGCACACGACTTATAAAGCATATTGGACGTGTCGACAGTCATCAATCGGTCGAATGGAACCTCTCTTTCCTTCCCTCTCTCTCACAAAGTGGTATCAGAGCTTTCATCGTCGATGACTTCCTTCTTTCGCGACCAACATTACTTTGATGCTGCCTTTCTCCATCTCTGAGTTGTTGCATCCTCTGTCAAGTCCTCGAACTCTTCCACCCATCTCTAACCTCGAATTGCCACAAATTCGATCCACGACATCCCCTAGTAATCGATCGCCAAAGACGACGAGGCAGATTCACGTCCTCCCCCTCCCCTCCCCCACACACAAAATTGACAACGTCCGAGCTTTCACACTTGATCGCCTTCCCCACATGCATATCTGAACTGGTCAGTTGCAGCTCTCCAACCGTCTGTTGACCTCTCTGTTCATGACATCATCGGTGCCTAGTAAATGAATCGAGTGGAGAAGATGAATAATGCACTTCTCTTCTCCACTCGATATTGATCCTGGCCCTCCATTTATTCTCCTTGATTTAATCCCATCCATGCAGACGAGTGATTGAATCAAACCGTAGGATCAAATAAATTATAATTGAGATCGTAGATTTGTTATTCTATTCAATCTGAATCGTTTGATGCATGCTAGTTTAAATTCTAACCATTATAACAGTAGAATTTTTGTTATCTAATATGATCTTAGCCGTATATTTAATCAGTTTATATATGTTTTAATATTAGTCATAGATCTATATAGGTGCCTTGATAGGGACCGTTAAAAGTTGTATGCAAATATGAACCGTAGGATCTATAATTTTACATTGATGTTTTAATCTCAGTCGTAAAACTCATATCTTGTATTTGGTTTAATCATAGTCGTTTGATGCATACTAGATTAAATTTGGACAATTATAACTTCTATTGAATTAAACGAAGAAAGAAACAAAAGAAGATGATCTTTAGCGCACATGAGAGTGTGATGTGGGCTTAGATTGCGCTATGATTTACATGTAACACAATTAGGCGACAACGTCATTTAATAATTATTTAATTAATGTGATCGGTACTTAAATATTATTGTTTATATGTAATAATATAAAGAATTATTAAACCATTAATGTTGATTAATTATAATCAATTGTGAATTAGTGATTATTAATCATTAATGATTAACTATTATTAATAGTTATAAATTGTTATTTATTAATTGATTATTGCTAAATGATAAATATAATTATATATTTTCAATTGTTTTATCAATATTAGTGAAATTATAATCTATGATTAAATATTATTTATCGAATAATTATATGTTATGTATTGGTGAGTATTTTGTGCTTCTATTGTTGATTGTAGAATTAATTAAACCATATCTAAAAATGTTATTGCATATGCAATCGTAGTTAGACTTTAAAAATTGATAACCATTAATTATGAAATCTGAACCAAAGGATGCATACTCAAATATCGTGTTATAGTTCTCATCGTCTATTTATTCTAGATTTATTTCTGCATGTGGGCCATTTGATTTTAAAAGCTCACTAGTTTTTTTTGTTAATTACAGAAATAATTGGTTATTATTGTTAATTTATAATATTGTTGAAATTCTATTTAATTTTTGTATTAATTACAAATACAAATTACAAATTTTGTTGTGTGTATATATAGATGACTTTTTGTCTCTAAGCCATTTTTTTTTTAAAAAAAATATATATTTTATTTCAATTTTTTTGTAAAACCGTGTAAAATTTTATATTATTTCCGAAAGTCTTTTAAGGTATATTAAGTTATTGTAATTATTTAATATATATATATATATATCATTTCTGAAAATCATCTAAATATTTTGGTATTTAATATTATGTAAATCAATATTATTCATTATTGTCGAAACATTTAATTTTTGAATATATATATA
>LTAE01012174.1:0-15916 GCA_001647135.1 Pontederia paniculata | reverse complement strand
GTATTTATGACATTTGAACTTTAAGTGTATCGTGTTTAGGTCATTTTGAACTTTAAGTGTATCGTACTTGTTATGTTATATGATTTGTGTGTGCTATAAGCAGGTGTTATAATTCTGTTGTAAACATCCGGAAATTGCAATTTCAAAATAATTTATTTTCAAAAAAACTGTAATTTAGCGGCTAATTTTCGGCCAATTTACGGCCAATTTCTGGCCATTTAGCGACCAACTATCAATAGAAAATGGTAATACGATAACCCAATTTACGGTGATTTTTCGGCTGATTTACGGCTAATTTACGGCCAATTTAATGGCCAAATAACGAGTAAGTTCCGACCAACTAGCGAGTAAATTTTTTTTCGAATTAAAAAATACCAACATTTCAGCGGCGAATTTACGGGCAATTTACGGCCAGTTAACGAGTATTTAGCGAGTAAAATTTTTACTCGCTAATGTCAGGGAATTTCGTCCGACAAAACGTTTCGACGGCCATTTACTCGCTAAATGCTCGGAATAGTGATTAGCGAGTAATTAGCGAGTAATTCTTTACTCGCTAAAAGCATATATTCTTGTAGTGTTAATGCAAAAATTATGTAGCACAATATTAGCAAGTATATTAATCGCACAAGTAATATAGTTATGAGAAATTTTCAATCCCTCGAAGACTCGTTAATATCACGATCTAGTGCTTATAATAATGAGTTGAATGCAGAAGAAGAAGGATGTTGAGGCAGAGAAAAATAAATTCCAGCGAAGTGATCTCATATATTGGGTGAAGAGAAAGTCAATCATATGGAGAACTAAGGTATAACCTCGCCTAAACCATCGTTGTTATGTATTTTTCTACAAGCATACGTGTAGTTGAACTGATGATAACATGGAGAAATTTAATCATGTCTAACTCTCGAATAGTTCAAATTTGAATTATTGGATTAAATCATTTGATATTTAATCCTACTGGCTATAAGACATAATGCATTAAAGTTAATTTCTTGCACATAAGAGTTCTTTCGATATCTCTTAAATGATTTCACAAGTCAAGGTTATTTCGAGTTTTCCCAACTTGTGGTATTCATGCATAGGTATGACCACAACTCAATTGCCAAAATGCATTCACTTGCAAATTAGCATTCCCTCTCAGATAAATTCTAATGGGACATTGTTGATATTAACATTCCCTCTAGTGTTACGGCATTCTAATGGGATATTATTGACATTAACGATGTGATAGCATCGTGATAGTGACACATCACATTATAGCTAAATGACAATTATTTGACACGACCCAACTCAGATTTTCAGTACATCAGTTCGATCCAACTTGATTAATAGCCTATTTGATTCTATGTGACTTTTCCCTCTTTGCTTCAAGATTGATCACCACTACATGTATAGATCATTGGTAAAGACAAATTACTTCTATAGCCATTAATTAATTCTCATTAGTGATAGAAAAATAATATACCAATATCGTCTATTTTTGGTTATTATAAATAAAGTTTTAAGAATGATTTTATAAGTATCGATGACACTATTTACGAACAAATATTTATTATGTCCCCAAAGGCACTTATAACTACTTAATTTTTTTTTCCATCAACAAAAGTTGATATTTAAAAATTACATTTCTAGTAAGCACTTCATATATCTTGGATAATAAATTAGCATATATTTTACATATTGGATTATAATTAAAGAACATAATGAAAATTGAACGTAAACTTAAAAATAAAATAAATAAAACTTTTTATTCATCTAAACATCCTACAAAATTGTTCGAGACTTTGAGTTCCAAAATCTTAAAATTATTAATCTCATAAAAAAAGTTAAATAATAAATAAATGATATTTTTATTATAATTATCGTCACATCCATGAAATTATAAATTACAATTATAATTATCATAAGAAAGATAACAAGATAAAGACAGTAATTCTTATTTTATATTTAATTTAAATACATGGATAATTTATTTTATAAGTTAAATAATGTATTTAATCATACATGACTAGATCAAACAATATTCTAGTTGATCGATGAATATATTTTTCTTTTTTCCTTTTTTTCCCTATTGTCTTCCTGTCTAGCTTTTCTCCTTATGGAACTTCTCTGACTTTGGAATTTGAAACCTCCATATTTATGAAGGAAAGGAGAGAACGATGCAAAGGAAGGTAGGTCATGGCCTCTTATTTATAAGCATTTTTTAAAAAAGGTCATACTAATTTCTTTTAATCAATATAAAAAAATGTGCACCTAATGGAGTTGATAGATAGGCATTTTTTTATCGATCATAGATTGTCCCAAATCGACTTTCAATGTGAGTATACGATTTTCCTAAAAATTCCATTAGGTGCAAAGGCAACCCAAGCCTACTTAGTTCTATTGGATGATATACATGCCATTAATGATAATTGATTGAGTAATTGCATATGCAGTTAAAAGTTGAAGTTCAACTAAATCAAATTGGGCGTGAACTCATTGATAGTATTGATATATTGTTCATTAAAAAATAACACAATTGACCGTTATAACTTGTTGACATTGATAAGATTGATATTAATGATGCTAGATAATAATGATATGGATGATGCTAAAGCGAGTACTCATATTGCTCATTGTTATTCATATATTGGTACCTTGAAAATGTTCGAGATAGGAGTTCAAATACATTAATTGATTGAGCTAGCCTTTATAGATCGAGAAAATCTCACATGTACTCTATGCCAATTAACCTAATCTAGATTGACTATCAATGATGTGTTGCTTGTGGTTGATGGTTGTACATGGTAGTGTAGTCATTGTCACTAAGTCCTCATGGTAGGTCATAGCGTCTCTATAATGGTATTTTTTAACATGGCAGGGTGTGCTTCTGGGGGCATGATATCAGAGACTAAAGAGAGGAACTTCTTAGCTGCTTTTAGTAATGTAACTTACATGTGCAAAACATCTCGAACAATCACCATGCCATCTAGAAAATTTTAAGCAAGATCTTGTGCATGGATAAGATTAGATATTTATCAATAGGTGGAAAATCACTGATATATTAGTTACATAGGGATGATAGGATATTAAGTTTTCTTCCTGCAAGCATGGATCACCAAAATATTGATAGTCAATGCATTTGAGAATTATTGGATGAATTTTAAGGATTTGATTGATTGTCCAATGAAGGATGAATACTGAGGTTTAGTTATGATTGAAATTGTTATGATGTTGTCCCATTGAACAATATAACTTGATTAATGAGGTTTCAGGAATAGTACAAATCAATAAAGCTTTGAGGATGAAATGACTATAACTGTGATCTTTTAAAAAGGAGTAGATAGAAATGTAGGATCTGGATGGCACCAAGATGGAGGGTGAATTGGTGTATTAAAACTTTTCCGATTATACTCTATAATGAGTTATTTATATTAGCAGAAGCATATATATGCAAATATAAACAAGTAGAAGAAAAGAGCAGAGAAAACAAACGAGCAAGCAAAAATGAGATTTGTTGACGAGGTTCGGCCGAACTCCTGGCCTACGTCCCCGCTCCGTCTTCTCTAACTCGAGATCTCCGGAGATCACTGAACTCCTTCTTCAAGGGCGAAGGCTCCCTTACAACTTCTCCTTTCTTTTCTAGAGGACAAGGAGACAACCTCTTACAGTTCGCTCAGAACTCACAATCTTTGTATCCTGGATTCTTTACTCAAATCTCATAAGGGGAACTAAGACTTTTCCGCTAAAGCTCTCACTAGCTAATCTGCCAAAGTTACTTCCCAAGACTCTTGGGATTACAATATATACTCTGCACTAACGACCTAATTCTTTCACTCAGAAAACTAGCCATTAATGCAAGTACAATACCCTTCACCTACCCCTCGGTCGCCCGCTGCTCCTGCCTCGATCGATCGCTACTCTGGTGAAGTCTTCACTTGAACTGCCGTCTGGTGCCTCGGTCATCCANACCTGTCAAGCTCCTTCGGTCGTCCGCTGCTCCTGCGGTCGCCCGATTTGACACTGCACCTTCATCTTCAACATCACTGGTCATCAGCTGATTGCACCCAATCCTCCTCGGACATCCACACCTGGAGTTGAAGATACCTGTCAAGCTCCTTCGGTCGTCCGCTGCTCCTGTGGTCGCCCGACTTGACACTGCACCACCTCCTTCAACTTCTTTGGTCGCCCGCTGATTGCACCTCAATCACCCTGACGTCCACTTCTGGAGTTGAAGGCCTTTGTCAAGATCCTTTGGTCACCCGTTATTCACCTTCGGTTGACCGACTTGACTTGTGCCATAACCTCTGGCACACCTGTGGTCGTCCACTGATTCTCCCTGAATCCTTTGGGCGTCCATTGCTCATCCTTGTGGATATCTCGGGCGTCCGCTCATTCCACATTGAGATACTCGGACGTTCGCTCCTCTTCTGTTAGTGCTTTGGTCGTCCGCTCACTTCCCAATGAGATCCTCGGACGTCCGCCAAAGCTTCCTCCGACAAGCTTCGGACGCTCGCTCATTTCCATTGAAATCTTCGGACGTTCTTTCCTTCTTCTGACATTCTTTGGACGTCCTCTGACAAATTGTCAGATTCCTTGAAAGTCCACTCTTCTCCTGTCAGATACTCTGGTCGACCACTGCTATATCTCTTTAGCCCTCAGACGACCTCTGACTCATCATCGGTCGTCCGCCCATCCTGCGGTCGTCCGATCTTCAGCTCCATCAGCTTTGACAAACTCTTGGTCGTCCGCTCGTCTTCTCACCAAGACCCCAGACGACCTTTGTCTTCACCTGATATCCATCGGTCGTCCGCACACCATCTTCGATTGACTGATCTTCATCTTGTCATCCGCTTAGGTTGTCCGTTGATTCAACACCAAAGCCTTCGGATGTCCACTCCAGCCTTGCCAATCTCCCGGTCGTCCACTGTCTTCACTCTAAGACCTTTGGACGTCCATTGCCTTCAGCCTCAGATCTTCGGTCGTCCTCTCTTCAACTTCGGATGACCTCTCCTTCCCTTAGCCAAAGCACCTCTTCGACTGTCTCCTCATAGGACGTCCACTTCTCCTTGGACCGCCCGTTCTTCATCCTCCATACTGTAGATGTGAAACCATTGGTCGCCCACTATTCTTCATCGGGCGACCTCTCCCTTTTAGCTCTTGTCTTCGGTCGTCCTTTAAATATCTTCGGTCGACCGTTCAATCTTTAACTTCACTTCTTAGACCCTTCCCTTGAACTTTGGTTGACCACTTCATATGCTTTGGACGACCACTGCACACATAGGGTTCTTCTGATATGTCTTCTATGTGCATAGGTCGTCGGTTCTTCACCTTCGGTCGACCTGTCATGCTTTGAACATGAATAACCTATCTTTCAGAAAATAGCTCAACAAGTTTATTAGTCCAGACTAAGTTCCCTCACAAATTTGTGATCATCAAAACACTCGGGATCCTAGATTCAACAAGAAAGGTATATTGAGGTTAGGATCATGATCTTGATTGGAAAGCAGTGACAAAGATTAGGAGTTACAAAGCAAAGGAGGATTGTCTTAGAGTATCAATAATAGTGTAACGACCCGTACACTCAAGTGAAAAGAAGCTATTTATAACATATCTCGAGAGCCTGAACCATCACTATTGACAATAAGTAATAACAAACTCATTCACATAATATCTCTTAGCAGTTATAACACTAAAACTTCACATATATCATTATAGGTAAAACAAACAACAAACCAAAATATTACATAGTCATAACTTAGGATTTTTTTAACATTATGATACTATGGCCACAACATACACACCATATATACATATTACAAATATCCAAACAAACTTATATAAAAGTATTGTATAACGTAAAAGATTTTCTATTTATGCAAGACTTGTTCCATGTACAAAATGGTATCATGAGTGATGATAGGAAAGGGTATACCTAAATAGCTTGACCCAACCTCCAAAAAGTTTGCCCCAAGCTCCATTTTTGTAAATATTATATGTCGATTTATTTCCATTTTCCGCATTTTTAGTATTCAATATTACTATGGATTTTGGGATTCTGAACTAATTTGAGGATAATTTTAACTAACTTCCATGATTTATGTGATTTGAACATTGGAAATTTGAAAATCCTTCTTTTTTGTTACAGCTGAGGAACCCGAGTAACTTTCATAACCGCCCTTGGATTTTGCAGAGGTTACCTTTCAGATTTTGCGGAGCTTACCTCTCACCTGACTGAGATTTTAGAGATTCTATGGATTTTGAATTCCTTTTACCTCCAGATTTTGGGGAATGGGGGTATGAGGACGACATGGAGGAGAATATAAGGAAGAAGAAGACGACGTGAGCGGAGGGAGGACGGAACGCCAACGAACTGCTATCATTTTCTACACTAGTTTATTTTCCGGCAAGGATGTTGGCCGAACTCTATTCTATTTTTGTAACTGCTAACCCCAGGATGACCGGCTAGACTTTTATCACCAGAATCCTGGGGAAACCTCTGTTTCTATCTATTTGCTCTAAAATGTTTTAAGCTTCATCTCCTATATTGCCTACTTAATCCCGTATGTTTAAATTGTGATTGAAAGTTTGTGTTTGTGTTTTCTTGTTATTCGTTTGGTTCTTCCCAAGTGTGCACTGTCCACATGGGTCTTATAGTGATGCCACCTTCACACAATGAGCCGAGAGGTTAGTGATGAAGTTTGGGGGAGCCTTAGTCCAGGTTATGCCTTTTGAGTTAGGGGATAGGTGAGAGTTTGACCCTATCTCTAGAGCTTGACCCGGAGCGAGTAACAACTATATTGAATTTGACTTATAAATTTAGATAGAGAGGGGAACTGAGTTGCCTTGACCTCGAGAGACTTGATAGGTAACTTGGGGAACAATTCTCTTAGACGGCCCTATGAGCATACGCCACGAGAGTGGAGACTTACTGATCAGGTTACCGCTACGAGAGCAGGGTGATGCTCCGACCTGATAAACTCTCTAACCGAACCTTTAGGTCCCCCTTGGAAAAGATGCAAGTGCACGCTGAGAGGTTGTACCCCTCTGGAACTTGGGTGTCAAGATTTATAATTCTTTATCGAGATATAAGATGTTGAGCTCTCCTCTTAGAGAGAGTGTGTGACTATGGCAAGATTACATTTGGTCAAGCTTTGAGCCTCCATAGCGAGAGAGGGAAGGTGAAAGGTAGAGCAATCACCGTGAGAGCGGGGTTGCCTTGACCCGTGGTGTAAGGGCCTAGGCGACTTCATATATATTCATGCCAAAGAGCAGATGGATTAGATTTAGAGGTGAACCCAAGGTTCTGGCGTCCAAAGGTCTTAGAATTATCTTTTCTTTAATCTCTACAATTCTTATTTTAAAAAAACTCAAAAACTTATTTTTGTTCTCAATTGATTACCCTTCACCTATTCCGGTTGGGTTTGGACCTCTAGTGACAAGCCCCAACCGTGAGAGCTTGTCTAAGAAAAACTGAAAATAGAAGCGTGAAAACAAAGTTTCCCTGTGGATCGATACCTGGAGTACTCGAACAATTGCCGTATACTTGCGGTGACAGAAGTGTGCTAGGTTCATAAATATTAAAATTTGAAGTGAAGATAATCTTTTACAGAAGATTGACCCTGGCTTTACGCCCTAACCTGTGGTCATTTTCTATCTTACCCCACACTTCGCATCAAGTTTTTAGCGTTGTTGCCGGAGAACTTTTGATTTTTTGCGTATTTAACCCTACTAATCTGATTTCAAGTCTTATTTCCATTGTTTATATTTCACACCTTATTTATAATTTTCAGATTTCTTTATTTCACTTTTTCTTTTATTTTATTTTGACACTTGGTCTGCTGCATAACCCTAACCTCTGTTTGAGAGGTGCATGCTAAGAGCAAACCCTGAAGAAGAAGAAATTCTTGAGTTCGACCCTGAGATCGAATGAAACATTAGGAGAAGAAGGCGAGAGCAAAGACTCCAAAAACTCCAAGTCCGAGCCTTAGAGAACAACATCGAGATGGCCCAACCTGATCCAAATGCGGGTGAACCTAATCCAGTTCGGGGCCAAGCTAATCAAGTCAACCCACGCATTGCGGCCAACCCTGATGCAGCCCGAGCGCTTGAAAAATTCTGTAGACCTACAGTTGTAGGCCTGAACTCCGGAACAACGATACCAGAGGTGAACGCCAACAAGTTCCAGTTGAACCCAACCATATTGGGNCAACCCTGATGCAGCCCGAGCGCTTGAAAAATTCTGTAGACCTACAGTTGTAGGCCTGAACTCCGGAACAACGATACCAGAGGTGAACGCCAACAAGTTCCAGTTGAACCCAACCATATTGGGCTGGGGAAGAACTAGTTTGGTGGGCTTGCCCATGAAGATCCAAAACAACAGCTAATCAACTTCGTCGAGATCTGCGATACCTTCAAATGAGATGGACTCATTGACGATGTAGTTAGACTTCGTCTATTTGCATTTTCTCTTCGCGATAAAGCCAAAGACTGGCTGCATTCATTGGAGGAGGATGCAGTAAGCACATGGGATGAGCTCATCTCAGCTTTCATGACCAAATTCTACCCCTCAGGGAAGATCGTGCAAATGAGGAACCAAATCACCTCATTCATCCAATGGCATAATAAGTCTCTCTACGAAGCATGGGAGAGGTTCAAGAAACTACTAAAGCAATGACTTCACCATGGGTTCCACAAATGGATGACGGTCCAGACCTTCTACGGTGGGCTTACACCCAAGAGCAAGTCTACCCTCGACTCAGCAGCTGGAGGCAGGTTATGTCTCAAAATACAGATGAAGCCAACCAGCTAATTGAGAGGGTCATCAAAACTCACCTAGAATGGCCTGAAGACCGAGTTAATAGAAAGAAACTTGAAGAACAAAGTGTTGCCGCCAACCCCGAAAAGATAGATAAACTCTCTTCTCCAATAGAAAGCCTCATCAACCTATTCCAGAAATCTCTAGAGAAGAAGGTCGACCCCACCTCCTCAAGCTCCAAGATCTATGCAGCAGAAGCAACTCCGAACCAGTCTACTCCACCTTTTGTTTGGTGTGATTAATGTTGGATGATTGGACATGTAGCCACCCAATGTCAAGCCACCAACTACAATGTCCAAGAGCCCCAAGATGAACAAGTTAACGCTGTGGCAACATATGGCCATAACTCAGCCGCAGGACAATACCAAAATCAAGGTCCACCTTGGATCAGATCTCATCCTAACCTGTCATATAAGAGTCAAAACTACCAAAGGCCTCCAACTGAAAACTTCCAACAAAATCAGTACCCACCTTAGAACAACCAGCAACAACAGACTTTACCTGCACCCCGCTTCCTATTTAGCTTTACCCCCACCTCAAGCAAAGTCAAGCCTCGAAACAATGATGGAAGGTTTCCTCAGGCAAAAGGCGAAGCAATGAGGCAACAAAGTGAAGCAATGAAATAGCAAAATGAAGCTTTGAGACAAATGTGCACCAAGATTGACATACTTGCTGCCCATAACAAGATTCTAGAAAATCAAATTGCACAGCAAGCGAGTTCAGCCACCAGACCACCTGGGACATTCCCAGGGCAACCTGAGGTCAATGCCTGAGAACATTGTCACGCTATATCCCTGAGTTGTGGTAAGCAACTAGAAGAACCCGCACTGAAGCAAGCCTCGCCTGAAACAACTAAAGCAAGCCCCGGAGATGTTGAGCCGAGAGTTGAGCTGAACCCCAAGGAGAATTCTCAACCAAAATAAGTCCTCAAAGATAATCTAGAGTCTAGCTCCCATTCGGCTGAACCACCAAAGGATAGCTCCAAAGAAAGCCCCCTTACTTCTAAAACAAGCCTCCCTACCTCTGAAACTCTAGTGGACCTGAGATTCGTGACTTTTCCTCAAAGGCTAATGAAAACCCAAAGCGACTAGAAGTTTGCTAAGTTAATAGAGATACTAAAGAAACTACACATCAACATCCCATTCGTCGAAGCCATCCAACAAATACCTTCCTACTCCAAATTCCTGAAAGATATCTTATCAAAGAAGGGAAGATAGACCTCCGTGAGACGGTGGCACTTACCGAAGGAGCAAGTGCGGTCATTCAAAACAAGCTTCCCCCGAAGCTGAAAGACCCACGTAGTTTCTCGATTCCATGTGAAATCGGAAATCTCCGAGTCAGCAGAGCTTTATGCGACCTGGGAGCAAGCGTCAGCCTAATCCCTTTATCTCTATGCAGGAAGTTGGGCGCAGGAGATTTAAAACCCACCAATATGACGCTGTAGTTTGCTGACAGATCTGTAAAGTACCCTTAGGGCATCTTAGAGGACATACCTATCAAGGTCGGGAAGTTCTACATCCCAGCTGATTTTGTGGTCCTCGACATGGAAGAAGATATCAACATACAGTGATCCTGGGACGACCCTTCCTAGCTACAATTGGAGCCATCACCAATGTCAAGAACGGGACCCTATCTTTTCAAGTAGGGGAAGAAAAGAGAGAATTCAACTTGGCACAAGCTATGAAATATCCCTCCTACGACACAGTTAATGAGGTTTCAAGCTCTGAAGATGACGTGATCCAAGGGGTTTCAGCAGTGATCCTCATAGATGACCCACTCCAAAGAAGCTTGACCCTCCTGATGAACTGCTTGACGGTCCTGACTCAAGCCTATTCACAAGGCTCCTTGAACCAGATGACGAAGATCAAACCCCACCTACAACAGTATATCAAGTAGAGATACTCAACTAGGGAGAGCAACTCAACTTCTTAAGTTCAGAAAAACCTCCTCAGGTAGAGATGAATACCTTACCTTCTACCCTTAGGTATGAGTTTCTTGGTCTGAACTCCAACTATCCTGTAACAGTGAACTCCGCCCTTACCCTGACCAGACTGATCAGCTACTTGAAGCATTAGGGTGGTACAGGGAAGTCATAGGATACACCATGGCCGATCTCAAAGGCCTAAGTCCATCCTTATGCATGCATCAGATACCTCTAGAAGATAATGCCAAACCTTCTATCGAAGGACAAAGGAGGCTCAACCCGAAACTCCAAGAGGTAGTTAAAAAGGAAATCCTCAAACTATTAGACTCCGGCCTAATCTATCCTATCTCAGATAGCAACTGGATTAGCCCGATTCAGGTTGTCCCAAATAAGGGAGGTATGATCGTAGTTGAAAACGATAAAGGAGAAAATATCTCATCTTGAACCACCACAGGTTGGAGGATGTGTGTAGATTTTAGGAAGTTAAACAAAGCAACCCGGAAGGACCAATTTCCTTTACCCTTTATCGATCAAATGTTGGAAAGGCTGGCAAAACACGAATATTCTGTTACCTAGATGGCTTCTCGGGCTTCCTCCAAATACCCATCCACCCAGCTGATCAAGAGAAGACCACCTTCACCTGTCCCTATAGCACCTTCGCCTATAGGAGGATATCTTTCTGTCTTTGTAATGCATCCGCAATCTTCCAAAGATGCATGACTGCTATATTTTCTGAATATATTGAAAAGATTATGGAAGTGTTCATGGATGACTTTTTAGTCTATGGCCCTTCCTTTTCTGGTTGTCTCACAAATCTCGAGCAAGTGTTGTGCAGGTGCAGGGAAGTCAACCTAGTGCTGAACTGGGAAAAGTATCATTTTATGGTACAACAAGGTGTGGTCTAGGACATGTGATCTCAAACCAAGGTATTGAGGTGGACCCTGCCAAGATTGAAGTTATCACAAAGTTGCCCCCACCTGTAAACGTTAGGGGTATCCAAGGATTCTTAGGTCATGCGATTTCTACCGGAGGTTTATCCGAGATTTCTCCAAGATAGCCAAGCTCCTGACGGATCTACTGCACAAAGACATGGACTTCATATTCGACGAAGCATGTCTCTTGGCCTTTGACAAAATCAAGGAAGCTCTGACCTCAGCTCCAATCATGCAACCTCTAGATTGGACCCTACCTTTCGAGGTTATGCGCGACGCCAGCGACAACGCAGTGGGAGCGGTCCTGGGTCAAAAGAAGGACAAGCTCCACCATGTTATCTACTACGTTAGCAAGACACTCGATCCTACACAACAAAATTATACAACCACTGAGAAAGAGTTGCTAGCCGTGGATTATGCCATGGACAAATTCGTACCATACCTCATTGGCTCCAAGGTGATCATGCATACGGACCACATGGCGTTGAAGCATCGATTCTCTAAGAAGGAAGACAAACCCAAGCTAATTAGATGGGTGCTAGCTTTACAAGAATTCGACCTCGAAATTAATGATCAAAGTGGGGCTGAGAACCAAGTCCACTACAAGAAAATTCATAATTTACGATGGCACCTCCTTGCAAATACACCCGTTGCAAATTTTTTGCGACGGAAGTGTTACACTATATGGTGACATTTCTGTTGCAAAAAATTTGCGACGAGCAATTTTGCGACGGATATACGACGAAGGAGCCGTTGCAAATTGTGAATTTTCTTGTAGTGGTCGCCGACCATCTATCCACGCTAACCTAGTTGCATTCATATTCATGAGCATTAAGAAGCAATACAAGGCACTTCTATTTCTAGATAGCACTCATATATCATATTTAGCAAAGTCTACTAGTTAATTAAGGTGACTTTCATCACTTAACAACTTAGGGTAATTCGAATGAGGTAGCTAATCTTACAAGAATTTAACAACATGTCTACTAAATAAAAGAGTCACGTGCAAGCATAATCACTAGTCCAAAGTCATTAAACCCTAAATTCCATCTAACCCAAAAACAAGAGAAATTAGTGCATCATAATTAGGGGAGAGAAAGAGAAATAAATAGGGAGATGAAATTCATCATCACGTCCAAAATCAAGAGTTCAAACACTAAGTTTCAACATAAATCAAAGTCACAAACATACAACATTAAATGTACCTCGTACAAGTCCAAGAATCCCTAAATGTCACAAATGCTCAAATTTCGGCTCCATCCAAAAGAGAGAAGAGGAGGAGAGAGAGTCTAAACCTTAAATATGCTTATATATCACTGTAGCCGATGCCACCAGCCATTAACGAGTTGTCGCTGCTGCTACGGTCCAACAGAACATGCACTACGGGTTGAGAAGTGCACTACGACCGTTAACATGTGCACTACATCTTGAGGAAATGTCGCGCTTCGGTCGTTGATAATGCTCTACAGTCATGGCTTCCGCTATGGCCTGACCGTAGCGCAATGTGGCTGGTTGCGCAGATGAGGCTCGTATACAGAGGCTGACTACGACCTATCCAATTCCTCCCCTTCTTCCTTTGTCTTCTCTTTTTCATTCCTGCAATTTCATCCAACTTTAAGTAGGTCATCATTCTTTTAGGAAATTGATGTCAAATGTAACTTAAATCACATGATATGGCTATGAAATTAGTGAATTGTGCTAATCATAAGTATGCATTTATCGTGTTTATCAACTCCTCTAAATTGTCTTTGCTTATCCTCAAGCAAGTATGATAAGTGGTGGCCTCGAAGATTTTATATCATGCATCAATTATCATATCAAGTGAGGAGCTATGATTGCAAGCTTTTGAAAAAGTATAACAACTAAGTCATCAATATAGGGTTGAATTACTCCATGCCACGAATTCTCTACATATGTTATTGTAAAAAATGAGGGGTTTTAGTTCACATCACAATTCTAACTATGAGTGTAGGTCAAGTTTTCATAAGTTTTCGAGACCAACAACTAAGTATCATGATAAATGAGATTCTATGTGCTCCAAAGTTCAAATGCACAAGAAAGGTACTCTTATAATTCATGTTATGTCACACACAAATAAAAGAGAATGCAATGCATGTGACTTTCGAACTTTTCTTTTGCGCAAAGGGGAGTACACATTTTTCTTTTGCTTTGCTCTTCTTCTTTTTATTTTTTTCATTCTTTTGAGCATTTTCATTTGAGCATATTTCATTTGTTCTTTTTCTTTTTCTCATTTTTCCTCCTCGTGCATGCATGCATATGTATGTATAATGCACATAACATACAAAATGATAATGCAAGAATAGTTTAGTGTGTTCCCGCGATTGAGGACACGGGTGCCTTGCCATGAGTCTTTGCTCTATGGATCTTCTCATTTCCCTTTTCTTGTGAACTTAAACTAGGAAATTGTGCAATGCACCTCTACTTAGTTGAAAATTCTCTTGACTACTTCCACTCGATTTTCGACTCACAATCTAGATTATGATGTTATTTTCACCTCTCTTTTTGCTTCTAGCATATGAGATNGAGTTCTCCAACTTTCTTGATCATCCTCATGTTTACACAACTATTAATATCAATGTGATCTCCTCCCGATCCCTCCTTGAGACCATCAAGATTGTGTCCCAAACTCAGTGCAACCGGTGTGCTGAGTCCACCAATGATAATTTCCCTTTATCCTGGCCACCTTGCTTGACCATGTGTTTGATCATGAAATCTCCTGTATTCAACGCAAATTGTTCATGACTCATTACCCAAAACATAAATAGCTCACTATTTAGTGCTAGCAGGATCCTATGCATATATCTTATGGATGGATCTCTAAGGTAGGAGGCTTTGTTGTGAGCAGCATCAATGTAACAAAAGCATGTCAACTTCTTCCATACCTCTCCTCTGTCGAACTCCAAAAATGAATGAGTGGTCGTTCTTTGTCCCATTGTTGGTAGTTAATAGATGGAGTTGAACTCGGCCAAGGTGAGCTTGAATTCTTGATTAAAAAGTCAAAATGTGACTTCGCTAGGATCATTATCTCTGTGGAGATATTTGGCTTTTACTGAGCTTAAGAATTCCAATGTACGTACTTCATATGTGAGCCACTTGGTGTTCATGAGGTAGTTCCATCCCAACTTGTTACAAATATAGTGTACATCCGTATCAATCCCTAGCTCATGCACTGGTGTGAGTGTCCATGTACCGAGTATTAGCAATAACCCTCTTCTCAAGCATCCTATATCGATGTCTTTGCTCGGCGTCTCGGAAGATAACGCCATGCTCTTCTTGGTCATTCGAGCGTGTGTGACCTCCCCTAGTCCTCGGGCCTGCGGTTGCATTCTTTTTGGGTGCCATTTGGTGTCAACTTCCTTTGACTTTATCACTTGGGCAATTCGTCGAACATTTGGTGTGCACTCTCCTTTTTCTCCTCTTTAGAGTCTTCCTTGTATGTGTGCCTTCCTTGCATACAATTGATGAAAAATATCTTCAAGAAGTCCACACAAGGGAGATGCATACAAATGATCCGTAGCTTGTCGCTTGGTTGCTTCAAGTTGAATGCCTGGAAAACAAAGAACAACAAAGAGATGACAGTAAGGAAATCTCGATCGAGCAGCAACAAGGTTGAACAGTTCTATGTATACATATCTTCTTATGCGCTACGGTCTGGAAGGGGCGCTACGGTTGAGATCAGATGCGCGATGGGCACTTTGGGCGCGCCTACGGTCGTGAAGATTCTGCGCTACGGGCATTGTTGGCATCTACGGTCTCAACACTGCTATGGCTCGAGAAGGTTCTTCGCTATGGTCACATGCGATGTCGCTACGGTTTGAAGAAGGGGTCGTAGCGGATTCTTTGTCGTTTGAATTCTGGACGTGTTGAACAGAGCGTGACTACGGCATATGCTTGATTGGCTACGGTCCCTTCTCATGTCGCTACTATCCCTTATCTGGCCCTAACCAAATCCTTCTCAATTGAATTGTGCTCAACTTGAACAGAGGTCGGCTACCCTTTTTGATGCGAGAAAAAATATACATGTTGCACGCATCTATTTCATGTCATTTTTAGGCATTTAGTATAAGTTTATTTACCATTTTAGTATTTTATTGTTTATATTTTACCTATGAGTCAGAAACTACCAATTTGTTGTCTTTTTAATGATTTTCAGGTGAAAGAACCTTAAACTACAAAAAATCTGAATTCAACGGCCGAAGCCCCGACCAACTGCAACTCGGGCCGTTTTATACCAAAACGGTC
>LTAE01012173.1:0-26621 GCA_001647135.1 Pontederia paniculata | reverse complement strand
CCAATTTTGGAATTCTTGATCACCTTCATCAATGACAGAAATCTTCATTTATTTTGTTATTTTCCTTTTCAGTCATCTTCGTTTCCAAATCTGATCCTTCCAGCTCTGAAATTTCAATTCAAATACTTTCCACATATAGTTTCGGGCGACCTATTCACACATTCAGTCGTCTGAAACATTTGCGTAGAATTGCATCGCATTTCGACAGGAATTTCGATCGACCGTTCTATGTTTCGGTCGACCGAAACTTTGATGCTCTGGAGCTTGTTCACTTGGACATGATTTTCGGTCGACCGGTTTGTGTTTAGGTCGACCGAAACTCTGGTGTTTAGTGGTCGTTCACTTCGACATGATTTCCGGTCGACCAATTCGTGTTTAGGTCGACTGAAACTTTGTTGTCTGCTGGCTGTTCGCTTCGACATGATTTCCGGTCGACCGATTCCATGTTTAGGTCGACCGAAACTCTGTTGTATGCTGGCTGTTCGCTTCGACATGATTTCCGGTCGATCGTTCTCACCTTCGGTCGTCCGAATCTCCATTTGTTCACTTTCATTGAAGCTATATCATATGTTACTCATCAAGAAATGTTAGTACTAATATATCCATTAAGTTTGTGCTCATCAAAATCATTGAGGGTTATGCTCTGATCAACACATACAAATTGACTATTTTAACATTTGAACATACTTGATACTTTATCAATCTAAAATTCATAACTAAATTTATGAATATCCAATTTGATTAATTATAGGTTTCATCAAAGTAGACTTTTAGAGTACATACATATAAAATTCACATATTTGATTCCCACATCATTTATTCTAAAAAAAAAATGTGTAGTACCTTCAATCAAGTTCATGTCGAATATTTTGACAATGGAGTTTAAATTACTCATAACTTCTTCTAGACTCATCTTTTTTCAAAGAATTCCAAGTTCCATCAAAAACTCATTTAAACATCTAACTGCGCAATAAATTTCAATATCCTATTTTGATCCGTTGTATATTTTCTAAATAAAACATGCTACATCTTGAGATAATAATACAAAGGAATAATATTTTGGTCATAATATTTTCTATAAATATCAGATTATGATGATCCAATTTCTACTAAAACTAGATTTCAGATCTATCGATTCATATATTATTTATAGTTTTTAGTTAAGTAAAAAAAGTTTGATTAGAACATTAACTACAAATGTTGGACATGTTTATTTTTTCCTAAACTACTTGTTAACATTTAAGCATGCCCATGAAAACTCAGATCCCAAATGCAATATAGATTCATGATAGAAATTCTAAATATTAAATTCCTCTTACATAACATACCGTAAAGCATATGATTCCATATCCTTTTAGAGACTCATCATTTTTTCAGGTTCCTCTTTAGTTAACCCAACAATAATATCATGTCATTCCTTTTCACATGAAAATATATTATCTTCATTCGAAACCATAGTTTAGTAATGAAGACTTAGAACCTTACTTCTATTGGTTGACAAAATACCCCTAATTGGTAGTCTCTCAACTCTCGATCAATCCATACACATAATATTGAAGTTCAACAAATGGGAGTTTTGTAAATCGACCAACAATGAACAATAAGAAATCCATCGATCCTCTTGCTGCTCTAAACTTTGAAAACTAGTAATGTTCTATACAATCAAATCAATTGGGAGATCTAAATGGTCGAGTAAGTAAAAATCATGCATATTTAGAAGAACAAATGGATTCCCATTGTGCAATCGACAAATTCTAGTTAAGTGCCTTCTATTGAGGTGTAATACTTTTTTGAATATGCATAACTCTTTAAGAAATATTAATGGAAACAAGTTTCCATCTTGAGTCCAAACATCACATTAAACCTAAAGAACCTCTTCACCATAAAATAATCATAAAAAAAAAGAAATCCAGAACATTGCTTTATTCATCTTAAATCAAATGGATGAACCATCACAAGAACATTCCTTAGCTTGACTAACTCCAGAATAGAAAATTAGTTACAAACAAATCCCAAAGTTCTATCAAAAGCATTCAGAAATAATAAAATATTAGGTTCTCCTCTCCAATGATCACCCTTCTTCTCTTGCAAACATTTTTTCGCTTCTCTTCATCCTCTTGCCAAAGATGCCTTTCTCCCCTTCTTTCTCGTGCCTTTTATCCTTCTTTCTCTACCTTGACACATGTTCTCCTCCACCATTCTTAGAAGCTTCCATAGAAAATATCCTTTTTTATTTCCTCTGTCAATGATAAGCTATATGCTCAAGATGTGAAGCGTGACGATCCATATTGCTCTAGAATTTCTAAAGTAAGATTTAAGATATAATCATCTAAAGAATAATAGAAGGCATTTTTAGATCTTGAATAAAGTTTTGCAAGGGAGAATTGAAAATCATTGTATTCGTAAAGTGGAAGATCGATAGAAATACTGTGATGTGTGTGGTGTATAAAAGCACATCGAACTTCGGATTCACAGGGTGTGAAATATATTTGACATGGACAGTCTTGCCAATATGTGAATTCTTGAAGCTGGGGGTCAAGCGAATAAATCCGATTAGTAAATTTAAAAGTATCTTGTTTCCTAGACATACAACTCTAGCTGCAAATATACAACTTTCACTGTAGTATAATCGTGTCGAATGCACAGAAAAATTGAAACTCGTTCACTTAGCTACTCTAGTTTCCACTAAAGTGAATCATAGAGAAAATAATTATTTTCAAAATGTAACAACAAAGTAGATGCTGAAAACTGAAACTTATATATTTTTGGATTTTTGAGATTAAAAGGGCATAAGTAATTGGATGCAGGAAGATGAAGAACTAGATTATCAACAGGTGATAAACACCAAAATATAGAACATGCTTTCAACCTTGTTCTTTCCATCGAATCAATAAGCTTTACAAAGAATATCTAGGAATCACTTAATAATGGGTCAATGTACTCTTGTAGATCCAACACCTCAACCCAACTGCTCTCCCACATCAAGATTATGGATATAAACACACATAATAGTGATTCCTATGGATCAACTTAGATAATTCTCAAAGTCTGAATAATCCATGCCTATTTTTGCTCAACAATTGCCTGACAAAGTCTCTTAGCCTACCCCCAACTTTCTATCCAATAGAGTGCAACTTCTCAGCATAGAGTACCACTAGTGTAAATCAAGTAATGATCTCTTAGGTTCTACTTCCCTCTCGATTCATAGTAATACCCAACAATATGTCCATACTCTCATATGAATATTGCATTGAGAACCTCACCCAAATATCAAGATGAGAATACCAACCCAGGAAATCAGAAATCAACTAGCAAGAGACTATCAATTAACCCCAACTTCTTAATCCAGCAGAGTGCTGCTTCTCAGCCTACACTGCCCAAGTATGAATCAGATCATGGTCTCCTAAGTGCTACTCCCCTCTCGATTCATAGTAATAACCAACAACATGACCATCTTCTCAGATGGAGACTGCAACGAGAACCACACTTCAATGTCAAATTTCAGAACATCAACATAAGGAAATCGTAAATAAAAAAATCATCCAAACATGTGTAAAACCAGATAGCAACAATCAAAACACAAACAATATATATTGAAATGATAAGAACAAGTTCTATAACACTCCTATTTTGGCTAACAGATTTAGCCACACATATTCATCATAAGTACTCAAAAGATATAGGAGCAATCTCCATTACAAAAGTCACACAGAAAACACAAAAAAATAAGAATGTTCTTCCCTATCTTCTTCCTTCCCTTCACTGCATCAGAAAGCAAAAAAATAAAATCTCAGCTCGAGATCTCTCCTCCACTATCTTCTGCTCACAAAACTACAATAATGGTCATCGTTTTCCTCTTAGTAGTGGCGAACCCCTTCGAAAGTTGTCCTCCTTTATCTTTTATACTTTTTGGGTCCACCTCTCAACTTTTGACACTTGTCATGTCTTTTTTTTTTGCAAAAAATAACCAAGGAATATGGTAGAAAGAATCGCCTGCAGAAGTTGTTGATATTTTGTCTTTTATGGATTTTCTCTAGTAGTCATGTTTGCAAGGTGCGGAGAGTCTTCATTATCATTTCTAGAAAGAGTTTCAGATGTGAAATTATCTCCATAGGCTACCATCAACTCTAGAAGATGTTTGAATGTGAAATCTTTCTCCCCAAGTCCCTACAAACAGACAAACACAAGATCAAAAAAATTATACTTAAAACTATTCTGAGCATGAAAAATTGCATATACTAGATAAATAATTTGCAGAATGTGTAGAAGTTATGAAGAAGAGATAATATTATACATTATAGATGGCCAAATCATGATAAACTTGTAACTCTACATATAGAATTGTAGGATAAATTCCCTGTTATCAAATACCATTGACCTCCTTTTTTAGATTT
Source organism: Pontederia paniculata (assembly GCA_001647135.1). Taxonomy (NCBI): domain Eukaryota; kingdom Viridiplantae; phylum Streptophyta; class Magnoliopsida; order Commelinales; family Pontederiaceae; genus Pontederia; species Pontederia paniculata. The sequence goes on along the minus strand of LTAE01012173.1, from coordinate 22,227 downwards.
TTCAGATTCATTTTCAAATATCTAAAATAGTAAGATCAAGAGAACACAAATAAACTTTCGTAAAAAACATGAAGCATTAAAGACCGACAGTTGAAAAATTGATTAACCTTCGTCATGTGAATAGATTGTTAAGTCTTTTCTAAAATAAGACCATCCTTGCTCCTAATTGTTGGATTACTTGGCAGCAACATGTGGGTGAATTGATGTAATAAAAAAAATTAAATCGATTTCACAAATAATAGCGGAAGCTCAAAGTTGATTTATCTTAAATCTCAAATCCGAAAACCTTGATTAAGAACAAATGCAATAGTAATATAAGTGAGAATTCAATATGATAAATAAAGTAATATAAGAGAGAAATGCAAATTCAAGACATAAGAGTTGCTGAGACTCGGTCCTAACTTAGCCTATATTCCCTTTCCGACTTCTCAACATCAAGATCACCTAGATCCACTAGAACTTAATTCCTTTTATACTTAGGGCAAAGATACCCTTTACACTAAACTTGGTTTTTCTCTACTTCAAGAGATATGCGATACCTCTTCTCCATGGAAGCTCACAATCTCACACTTTTCTTTACTTACCTTTTCTCAAGTTTCCAAACACTTTCACTTTATCCCAATGTTTAAATTAATTTATTTTAATTATGCATTTAATTTTTACCCTTATTTGATTTTAACTTTAATTTCTAAAAATAAAAAAAATTAATTCATCCTTGTGGATCCTTATTTGAAATCACATTTATCACTTCTCCACAACACTTTAACATTATTTGTTGAAAAAACTAAGCATGAACACCTTTGTTAATTTGTGAAATGACATACTCTAAATTTCTCTTAACGTAATCACACATGGTATTCCTTAAACTCTAATCTTTTTATTAATTTCTCTTGGAGGTATGATTTTCCACACACACACACACACACACACACACACACACATTATATATATACATATATATACTCCTAACAACATCCTATGATCATAAAATTTTCATTCAATATTTATAAAAATCTATAATGGTAACATCAATTTACATTTCCTACCATACTCTTTTTCAATTGCCTTCCACTTTCTTAAAAGACCGCATCTTCGACTATTTGCTCATCAAATATAAATATCTTTTTGATTTATACTATTTATTAGATATCCTTCTTAATAATAAGTTATACCATTAATTGAGACGATGTGACATCATATCAAATATCCAATCATAACTTCCCACATTCATATACAATTGGGACGATTCCATATGCGATGAAAATGATAGACCTAAAATCTTTTAGCAAAATAAATTTTGTAATTTTGGCTAATGATCACTAGTCCACATCCTTTATAGAAGAGGGGTATACAATCAGTCTCACTTATTTTTTATGACTTAAAAAAATTAGTATCATGTAGAAACTCATTTTTTTATAATCTTCCAATGACAATATCATAATTGAGATAAATGAAACTTGAAATTGAGAAGAAAATAATTGTATTCTCTAATCCATACATAAATCAAGTGTAAATTTTTAGTACTTACCCATATATAAAACTACCCTTAACCTTTTCTTGATGGCACAATGGTTACTCGTGATTCTTGTGCATGTGATTTCATATTTTTTATGATGTTAAGGGAGTCCTAATATTAGGTTCTAATAACTAATTGCAACATCCCAAAAATGTCACTCGAGACACAATTGAATCCTCTCTCGACATGTGTTGTAACGCCTTGAGAAGACCACTCTTGCCGCTTCACAGGATGCTCTTTCCGAGATGTTACCAACATACATTTTTTATTTTTCTTTTAACCAAACCACATAATGCGGAAGCCACTACTTAAAAATAACATAAAATATCATTTTACATGATTCGATAGAGAAAATAAAACTAAATAAAAATATCTTGGACTCAATCTAAAACTGATCATGTGCAGCCACCATATCATGATCGTCTGCATCGCAAGTGCGATCTTCCATTCATTGTCTTGTCCACCTACAAGATAAAAAATAGGGGAGGCAATTCTCCCATGAGCGATGAAACTAAATATGTAAAAGGTAATAATAATACAATAGGGTAAATCATATATGAACATATGATAAGAAAAATAATTTACATAATCAATAAATTCACTTTATTTATCTTTACCTTTTTTACCTTCTTATCATATCAATAACTTACTATTCTTACCTTTAGTTCAATTATTACCTCTGGTCCATCACTGGAAAGAACCTCACTTTGCATCCCTCATCATGATGCCCATAATCTTTCATCAATAGGTTCAAGCCTAGTGAACATCTTATTTGGACCACTTTATTTATCTCTTTTTAACTTGTCTTTAATCATTTAAAATAATACAATATTTAGTGTGCCTTTATCAATCATGAAGGTCGTTGGCTCTGGTCCCGATGCCATTAAGCTAGCTAGCCTAGGGGTCTCTCTTCATGACCAAATAGATCTCATAACAATGGTTCTAATAAAAATCCTTGATTTCCGAAGGAACGCTGCGTCCCCGAACAAACAGACTCGATTCTCGAAGGAACCTTGCGTCCCCGAAGGAATGGACACATATTGTTGGTCACAAATACATTCAATCACATGCATAGTTCATTTTAAAACCTAACCAAACTCTAGGTTATGACTCATATAATCATCATTAACTCACGCAATAGAGTCAATTCAATAAAATATAATCCATGAGGGGTTAGGGCAGTTAACTATCGGAACATGATCCACGTCTAGAGTGCAGATGAACCTTTTTTGGATGGTAGATGTTTATGGTAACTCCCGTCAGGACAAGGCCTGTGTCGGGAGAGGACATTGACTGTGTCTCATGTGTGAAGCTATCTTGTTGGCGGACTCGATCTGCATCTGATACGACTTTTTCATCATCAACAAGGGCACAATCCACATCAGGGTGATGCGACTTGTGTCTGCCGGGTACCTTTCAATCATGCAACCTATGTCCGAGAAGGACACGGTCCGTGTCGGGAAGGTGGCGGTGTCGTCCAAGAAACATGTTCTGCATCTTAGGCAACACGAGTAGTTTCCTTAGGTGTTGGTGTTAATCATGGAACATGTCCCGTGGCGTGGGAACACGATCATTTGCATGATGAACGCAGACCGTGTCATTGAGGATGCAGTCCTGTTCCACATCTGTTTCCTTCTCATGCATCATACCTATATTGAACACCCTAAGGTTGATCCTCCTTAGTTGCATACCTCGATTTTGTTGGATGATTCCTATTCAACGAGTTTGTCCTCCCGCAACAAATCTCCCTCTAGTCCTCTAGGAGATAGAGAGAGAGAGAGAGAGAGAGAGAGAGAGAGAGAGAGAGGTGATATCAGGTGCTTCGGCTTGGGGAGAAAAAATCTATGACCTTGGGTTTATATAGGGGTGTCTTAGGGCTCAAGATAAGTTTAACTGTCACCCAATTCGTAATCCTAATTTGGAAAGAATCATGAGTCTATCACACAGACACACAAGCCATGTCCCACTCAGACACGGTCCGTTTTCATCTGTAACGTGGTCCGTGTTTCTTCGAGACATGGTCATTTTCGCCCTTCCCTTGAACTCAGTTTTCGGTGAAACACGACCCACGTCCTAGTTGGACATGGCCCATGTTGGCTTTGATGAGAGGGGATAAGGAGAGAAATTGTGATATGAGAGGAGGGATTGAGTCATATTTATAAGGAAGAAAACCCCATTAGGTAGAGTTTGAGTGTCATTAAAATTCTTTAGGGCTAACTCATATTGTGATTATGAGTTCTTTAGAAACTACTTTGGATAGGATTAGGAATATAAAGTTGACCATAAAGATATATAACAATTTGGCTTTCATTTTTAATCTATTCCTAATCCTAATCAAACTATATCTTAACTTTTAATTATTAAAAGAGGGGTATTACATGTGTCAAAAGACATTCTCGAGATAATTACTTTGAAATCTTCACTTGACTAAAAAGATGAAATATAACTTTTGTGAAATAAAACAAAAAGATAAAGCTATACTAAAAAAATTAAATCTTAATTATGAACATAAGGAATTTCATTATGTAATTTGGACATCAAAATAAACATCAGACTATTATAAGACTCATAATCCTAATCTCATTTTTATGTCATAAAAAAGCATCATCATCACCCATGTCATCTATCATCCTAAACATTTTCACCTACAAGATCTGATATAAAGGGATTTTTTTTCTCCTATGAGTTAAAACCCAATATGTACAATTCATATGCACTTCATAAGATATCATTGGCAAAATCAAACTTTGGCATAAACATGAAACATGTTCATAAAAATATTCACATAATAAAGTTTATGAAATAGTAAAATATTACGCCACATAACACATTTTACTTTTCATTTGCATTCAATTTGGATTCACTAGAAAATATGCGCTTTCATCTGCTTTGTACTTTTCCTCATTCAGTGACATACTTTACATTCTTTCTTTCTTTCTTTCTTTCATCTTTGTATTTTCTTCGCTTTGCTCTTGTAATGCCCACAGAGCACACCCTGTCATATGGAAGAATGCCCTTGTAGAGATTCTACTACTTACGTCTTTGACTTTACTCTTACCAAAACACATAATGCAAAGGCCAATACTACAAAATGAAATATCCAATCCAATAATCTAACCAAATGCAATATTCTTTTACATTGTTCATTAAAAAAAGATATAAGAATAAGAATAAATTTGACTCGATCTACACTATTCATGTGCAAGTTGCCACATCATGACCATGTGCATCGCATGTGCCATCACCTATTCATTATCTTATTCACCTATAGGATCAAAGACTGGGGAGATAGTTCTCCCATGAGATATGAAGCCTAGTATATAAAGGATGATAATTCAATAGGATAAAAAATGTACAAAGACATAAATAAAGAAGAACAACTTTATACACAATAATCTTACATCTTTATCTCCTTATTGTTTTCTTTCTTTCCTTACTATATCATTACTGTTTTATTTCAAGTACATTAATTATGATAACATAACATTATTCAAATCCAGTTACTTTGCATCTTTCCTTTCATTGTCATTCATCCATTAGTGTCATAAATATCAATTGCATTTGTCTCATGATGCCCATAATCTTCTTTGTCCAATATATTCAAGCCATCTTTAACTTAGGACCATTATTCTCTATTTATCTTGTCCTAAGTTACTTAATCATTACATTCAATAGTGAGCCTTTACCAATTATGAAGGTCATTGGCTTTGATCTCGACAACATTAAGGCTAGCTAGGCTTTGAGGTCTCTCTACATGACCCAAAAAATCTCAAAAACAATGGTCCTCGAAGGAACCTTGTGTTTCCAAAGAAATGGTCAATGACCCCCGAAGGAACCCAGTGTTCCCGAAGGAATGGAGAATACCCCATATCTGGGATCAATTAACAATTCGTCAGGAACCAACTCATCCCTTCATAGGTAAATTCAATCATATGCAATGTTCATTTTAAAACCTAATTCAGCTAGGGAATAAATCCCTCTCTTCAGGAATCATTCAATTATCTTTAAAACATAATAGAATAAATAAATAAACATAACAAAAATCATAATCAAAGGATCCCAGTCTATCAATTATAGGGAAAACATGGCCCACGTCAAACTAAATACGACATATTTTTCTTGGGTTCAAGATACGTCGTCCATAGGTGAAAGGAACAATGCACATCATGAAGAGTCACAATCCACTTTTTGTATGCTTCAGATATGCGGCCAGGACATGACCCGTGTTGAAATAAAACACAATTCACATCATGCATCTTGTGGTTCAATCTTCACACGGCCAGGTCTGGGTGACCCGGTCCGTGTTCCGTTACTCATTTCGGGCAACACGGTCTGCGTGAGGGTGATGCGACCCGCTTCCTCTCCATTCGCGTTAAGTCATCTTGGCTCGGCAAAAACACGACTCGTGTCAAGAAGCACACGATCCATTTTCGTTGGTGGCACTATCCTTGATCTAAGAAACACGGTCCGTGTCCCAAGGTGACGCGGTCTGTTTACCCTTGCTGCGGTGTTGTCCACAGGACATGACTCACATCCTCAAGGGCCTTAGGATAATAGATGTTAAGGCAACCCTTGAGCTTACATGCCCAGACTCACCCAGGTTCTGGATAACACATAGGTACTATTTCAACCCCTTTATTCACAATTTATAAATTTGTCATTTTAGAATGTCACACTTCTCTTGTTTTTTTTTTCTTTCAACTTTGCAAATTTTCACAATTTTTTGGTAAGCTCAATAGATATTTAACATTTAATTAAAAAATTGTAATAATCTAGGTTCAAATACAATAAAGCTAAAAAAGAATTATAGTCTAAGGATTCATAGCTCTATTCAACTAGATTCAAGAATTCAACATATATACTTGGTGATTCACATTAGAATGAATAGTACTCAAATTTCATAGTCATACAAGATATCTCTAGAATATATGCTTAAATTAAGAGTTAAACAAGGGTTAATAAGATGGCTATATATTTTTGGAATTTTTCAAAATTTTCTTCAAACTAAACATGAATGCATACAAAAAATGATAAAATGAAATGCAACATACTAAACAAAATATGCATGAAATGCAAACTCCGCCAAGCTTAGACCGAACACTATCCTTAGAGTTTAGGTCTTATCCGAAGGAGATGATAAAATAATAATTAAAGAAAAAGAAAAAGAGTGATGTAACCAGACTAGTCCATTAGAATGGCAATGGCGGCGTGATGAATACTAAATTAGTCATATTTTTCATATCATATTTAGTTTGATTTTCATCAATTTCATCATAACATGCATCATTTTATCCATAATTTCACTTCATTTTAGTTTCCAGAGTGAAACTCCACATATATGTGTATTTTGATGTCTAGGACACTTGTAAGTGCGACGAAGGTAGACCACAATAATCTGGAGTTAAATTGGAGGCCAAATTAATAAAAGAATTTGAAAGTCATGGCGGTGACGGGATAGTCACTCCCATGAGCGCAAACAACGTATTCAGATGAATTTTTATGAGTCGGGAAAAGGACTTTTACAGCCATGAAAATGATGACAAAATAAGGAGCCATGATACGACATAAGTCACGCCAGTGTTGCATGAGTCACTGATCATGAAACTAGTTTGATGGCCGTGAGCGCTAACAAGCCAAAGACACAAATATAATCACGGGCCGTGAATGCATGATCACGACCATGAGTGCATGAATGAGGAAGATGCATGTATACAGTCATGACCAAGATGTACACTTCACAGGCCAATATCAACTAAAAAGACTGAAGACCTTACAGTCATGACCATGAAACTCACTTTTATGGGACATGACTCGACATTGATGTGAAGAAATCGATACGGTTAAGATCGTGACAAATCTATCATGGGCCGTGAAAATTTCTGGGATATTTTCTGTTTTCATAGCGGTTCAACCTTATCTTTGAGGTTTTTGATCCGAGATTGAGATATGTTTTCTATAAAATGAAGTTCTTCAAGTCAAGACTCTTTTTATCTCATGAAAGTTATTGGAGATCTATAGGAGGATATATATAGGGAGAATATAAAGGACATATACAGGATAAAATAGAAGAAAGAGAACAAGAGAAGGGAAGAGATGCAACAAGGCTGAAGAGAGCCTAACGCCAAGAGAAGACGATATTCCGCCCAAATATTTCAAAGAAGACAATTGTCGATTGTTGATGAGTGAAAATTGTGTGTATTCAAAATACAGGTGGCACCAGGTTTTCTGGACCTGGGGCACCTTCACAGAAATACAAAATATCAGCAAGCTTTAAAATTAACCTAAACACACAATTCTAACCGCAAGTATACGGTTATTGATGCATGTATTTTATAACATATTTTAGGACTTGCATTAGGCATAATTTTAAGTCATTTTGGCATCACATGCATCTATTTTAACATTTATTTGTTTAAATTATTTCGAATCATGATTCTACTCTTGTTGGTGATTATTTTGCAGAAAATCAACTAAAAATGCTAGGTCTGGAATCAACTGACAAAATGAGCGCNAGTGATCTTCGAAGATCTCGTGGGAGAAGATCGAAGCGGGGATGTAGGCCAAGATTCTGCCGAACCTCGATAACAAAATTGGTGTTTGTGTGTTGTTTATTTTTTTCTCTACTCTCTTCTCTGTTTGTGTTTACATTTATATATGTATGCTTCCGCTGTCATAACACATCTAGATTAAGAAAAGAGTAAAAAGTTTTAATACACCAATTCACCCTCCCCCTCTTGGTGCCATCTAGATCCTACAAAATTTCATGGTGAACCAATCTGGTCGAGGGCCTTTCCAAAAGGCATATCCCAGAGGCAATTCCTAATTTCTTTTTTGGTCATTGGGGATATTAATGAATTGTGCCATTCTAGAGGGAGTCTTGGTAAAGGAGGCCAATATTCTACTGTACTCGGGGGAGACTTAGTTGGCTGCCATAGCTGTTGGTAATGATATACAAAGACTCCTTTAATAAGATGTTCATTAGAGACCATATTATTATTATGATCTAGGATGGAAGATATTAAGTTCATTCTTTGCCTAACTATGGTACTTAGGTGATAAAAACTAGTGCTTTTGTCTCCATTTTGCTACCAGTTAACTCAGGATTTACCCTACCATTTTATTATTATCTTTCTTAATAAGATGCATGCTGATTATGTAATGATCTTAACTTACCCAATTGATGATCAAGAAGTCTTGTGTTAGAATCAATGTATTCGAACTTTTGTATATCGAATTTAATTGATTGAACCCTACCCAGACTATATTTGTTCCAATGCTTAGTTTTTGTCTTGATATTTTGGAGAGAGTTTTGTAATGATAAGGCATTATCTACTACTGTACATGGCCATTCTTGCCTCACAATATCTTTGGGTTCCTAGTATTCCAACCAGAAAAGCTCGTATTTAAAAAGTTTTGGCGATTGTTTAGTGTGGTTTGTTAGAAGAAGAATATTGGGCATTACCTGAGAGGCATCTCTCCAGGGTTTGGAGATTGAGATTTGGGTTTTGAAGTAACCATTTTCAATTTAACAAAAATCTATCAAGATGACAGAGGATACGAGCGAGACCTTTTCTATTATTACACCAGGTATAGCAAGATCCAGCAGTGGGTATATCTAAAAATCGTGAAGTTATGTTAGATTATTTAAAGCCTAGACTGACTTAGTGATCCTAAATGGATGACCCTTTTTTTTGTCCTCGGATTGAGTAATGCAGTTGAAATCCCCCATTGAAGCCCAATGGAGATTACCAAAATCTAATGCAAAATATGATGCCATAATTCATTTCGCAGCGCTAGGAGAATGTTAGCATATAAACAAGAAATAATAAAGGAAAAAATTGAATAGGGAACATCATGAGTAGTACCTATGGGGATATGTGGATCGATGTTACCTATGTGTCTGCATAATGCTAGGCCAAGAGGATCCTTCAAGCTGATCCGAAACTCTCTTGAAAAACCCCCTACCATGATCTACCTAGTTTCTTAATAATATGATTTGATTTGTCCTTTTCATCATGCGTTTAAAATAGCACCAATATATCCGGGTGTTGTTGATGGATGAGGTCTGACGGTCAGTCATGAGCCTTACTCCGAACACCTCCCCGGAAGCTCCACATTAGGACCTTCATTGGGAAGCAAGGCTAGAAGAAACATCCACTAGGAGCATCTTGTTGGCCGCCTGATGTTTCTGCACACCAGGAACAAAGTCAGAAGAGGTCATGTTAGGAACTCTGGCCTTACCCTTGGATTATCGAGCTTTGTTTGCTTTAGATCTCAAGTTTGGTGGGGGAGAAGAGAACTGCTTCTTGGCCTTTCTATTTCTTTTTTGCAGAGTGCGAGGTAACTGTAGGAGATCATCATCAATTGTCTCCTCTTTTGACTCTGATTCCACAAAGAGGGGGTAGCTTGTTGGCCACCTTTTGGAGGGCTTTAGTGGCCATGGCCACTGCTGGTGCATGCTCTATCTCTTGCATATTGAGGGATTCCATTTGGAGGTTGCTTACAAGAGAATGTGAGTGCAAGTGAGGGTATAGAGGGGATATAGTGGAGGAGGACTTTTGCGCCTCACGAGGGTGGGGATCACTATGTGTGTGGTATACCTGGGGATCCTCGTTTCCCAAGGGAGATGATGTCTCACATGAGCGGAGGGACAGTGATGTTTGCGCCTCGCAAGGGCGGAGATCATGATGGGTGGAGTGTAGCTGAGGACCACCGTTGTCCAAAGGAGGTGATAGCTCATGTGAACAAAGAGACTTTGGGATGCTTGAGGAGGATCTCGTGATATGTGTTGGAGTAGGGGGCTTGTTCTGCTCACGTGAACTCGTGTGGTATGCATCGAGAGCTGACAATGCCACCAACGAGAATCTATCCTCATTTTCAGAGCCCACCTTGAGCCCCACACTTGTCATTAAATATTCATCAGTCCGATCTTTTTTAGTTGAAATTGGACGATTGAGATAAAGAGGAGCTAGGGTTTTGAGAGAGTTTAGGTTTTCCACTTGAATCGGATTATGATTTGAAACAAGGCGGTCGAGGGAGCTCTGAGGGCGTCGCTGGTGAGAGGGAAAGGAACGGATCTAGGAGGAATACATGAGAGGAGGCTTTGACCCTTTCATTTCCGACAAGGCCGTGGAGCGCCTGAGGCAGCTTGAGATCAAGTGCCCTGTGCACCCGCATCCAAAACAGAGATGAGGCAAATTATCATAGGTAACCCTTTTGACTGCCTTAAAGATTTTGAACCCATACCCCTTTCTTGATGGGTTTTTAGAGATCAACTGCACATAGATCCTTGCATAGCGAAGGCGTTCCCCCCTCAAAGTGTGTTCATTAATCCTTAGAGGTGCACCAAAAACCCCTGCAATACGGAGAATTTATTCCTTGTTTGATAGCTCAAACGAATCGCAAGGAGTTGTATCTAGACCGGCAAGGATGTGAGTTGCTCCTCCTGAGGACGAAAAGACGAATGCAAATTTGTAACATATAGAAAGGCGTCGTTGATCTCCCAAGGGCCCCCGATAAGCACATTTGACAGATCAGTGTAATTTTAAAGTGAAAGACGTAAAAAAAGTCACTCATTTATGTGATTTTCATAGCAACAGGTAGATTTCAGGGGTTCGGGAGGGTTTGTTTCATTAGATCCATGGATGCGGCCCATTAGACAACATTGAAGCTCCACCATGTTTTGAGCTACTTCGTCTACAGGGATGATGACCTCCTCTTTGGTGGCTTTCTGCAGGCGGTGCAGAAGCGTAGGCGAGATTCTCGATTGCTGAGAGGAGTTCCAATTAGTTTTGAGCAGATCAAACCAAGAAGCATTTGGGGGAGAGGTAAAGGAGTGAGGATCCCATAGGCCTTCAGCTGCTTGGGGGTGGGCAGAGAGGTGTTGCTGGGAGTTTCTAGAAGTAGAAGAAGATGGGGGAAGAGGGGGAAAAGATGAGGTGTTGACATCAGGGGTGTTAAAGTTTTTTCAGATCTGAATTAGAACCAGGGAAATGATAGAACATAGAGAAAAAATGGTGGGAGATAGTTGTGGAATAGTTTTGTTAAAAGGTTCAAGAAGCAGCAATGACCAGAGGAACAACAAAACCCTTTTATACAGACTCTCTCATTTATAACACTACTCCTATATCAGCAACGGAATAATACAACAACATATCGTAACAGATTAACCACTTTAACTATCATTACAAACATAGAAGCATCACTAGTCTTCAACACGCCTCCTCAAGTTGGCGGTTGGAACTAGCCAACCAACCCCCAACTTGGAAGAGGGATACTAATGTTGCAAACATCCAAGAGCCTTAGTCAAGAGATCAGCCAATTGTTCACTAGTAGGAAGATGCTTCAGAGAAATTAGTTGCTTCAAATGCCATTCACGCACGAAGAAACAATCGATATCAATGTGCTTTATTCATTCATGAAAAATAAGATTCTCCGCAATTTGTAAAGATGACTTTCTATCACTTAAAACTTGGGACAGGAAGCTGTAAACGAAGTTGTAATTCATAGAAGAGACGAGACAACCATATTACCTATGCAACAACTAGAGCAATACTACGAAACTCCATTTCTGAAGAGGAAAGAGAAATTGTTTATTGCTTTGAATACCATAGAATTCCCAACTTTGATACAAACCGTAGAGACAGAATGTCATCTAAGCTCAGAGGACGCCCAATTTGCATTGCAAAAAGTAGTCATAACAAGATTGAAACATCAGGAAAGAATAGACCACGTCAGGAGAACGCTTGTGATACCGTACAACTTGAAGGGCAGCATTCAGATGTGAGACTTTCGGTTGATGCATAAATGGGACCACAAAATTCCACATGATGCAGAGTAAGCCTATGACTAAAATTAATTATATTTCTTACGACAATGCATCTCCAATTTTTTCATTCTCAAGTTCTCCTTTCTTTCATCAATTAGACATGTCCCACCTTCCATTTATTTAGGTTGGAGCACTTGCACTGGTTGAGACAAAGAATCCAGTGAGAATTAAGAATTTAGTATTACGACCAATTATATTACCCATCGATGTGAGCGAGTTGAAAATAATTGCCAATATAGATGGAAAAAAAATCAGCAACATATCTAATTGCAATGGATTCTGGTATTTTTTTTCATCATATAATTATATCCACAAATTCTTATTCTTGCGATTTCTTTTTTTTTAAATGAAATGATATCTATTAGATTAAAGAATCAGTGAGGTATGATGACAAAAAAGTTTGAAGACCAGAAGGAGGGACCCTCAACAAGCCTCACGGAAAATGTGATTAATAGTGATTAATTTTTACATAGTTAAGCAACAATAGATACATACAACCAACAAACCGAATAGAATATTCTTTATGCACCATGGAGGTTTTGCCTTCTTGGTTAGAAACTTGATTAAACATGTTGAATCCAATTCCACGATCACTTTATCCAAGATTAAATCTATGCATTTGGATAGCCCACCATTAACCGCCCAAGCTTTCGCTTCCAAAGTTGATTGAATCGGCCTGCATGTAGCGCCTGCAAAATTAAGGACCTAGTATAAGAACAAAGAATGTAACATGCACCCCTAATCCCGATTAGCCATGTAATGACCCATATGAGATCTACTTCACCCAGTGCAGGGGTGGAGGCTCCCAAAAGACTGAAAGGTAGTCATTTTTGGGGTATTGTCCCTCAGGACGGTGGATGTTAATGTTGGCTTGTGAGTTCACAAAGGCCCATTCCAACACTAAGGATAAAGTGGTCTATTTTGCCTTGAAATGGAGATAATTTCTCATGGTCCATATACCCCTGAAACAGTGGACTATAATAGATAGTAGGTATGTCCTGGAAGAGGCCTCCTGTTGAGCTCCTTCTATGAGCCAGTCATCATACTTCCAGGAGTGAAGGTGAGAAAAATCAAAGTTTAGTTTAGCCACTAGTGTTGACCAAAGTTGTAAGCTAATGGAGCAAAAAAAAATAATAAATGAGTGGAGGTTTCCAGCTCATGGCCACAGAGTTCACATATAAGGGTAACAAAATTATTAAAGCTGCAATAATATCTTTTGTTGGGAGCCTTTTATGAATCAATTTCTAGAGAAATAATTGTAGTTTCGGAGGACACCAAGACCTTCCATGCTTCCCACCATTTAGGCCACTTCTAATCCTCAGGGGTAATGGCCAGCATACTCAGAGACCTCTACACTTACTTAGCATAATATCCATCTACCATCATCGGGATTTGTAGGTACATGAATTGAAGAAATATGAATAATTAACTCTTTTCCAAAATACTCAGATAGCTTAGTATGATCCAACCTTTGACTACACATTAGGTTAGCTACATTTTTCTCAGCCAGCGGAGCATGAACAATTACGAAAATATGAGATAAGAATAAAGGAATAACAAAGATTTTTAGGGATAATTCAAAATACTTGTCTTAAGGCCATTCCATATATGGTTTTTCATGCCTCCTCTTATATCCTGCAGGGTATTTAGCATTAGTCTCCAACTCCATGCACACTATTTTGAAAAGAAGAGAACATGACCAAGGATGAGGGTCCCATATTTTTGGGTTACTAATTGGACCCAAAGCTCTTAAGACTCATTGAGAACATAATTATTTTTTCCAGGATAAAGGTGTGAATTAATGATATATTGTGGATACCTAAACCACCGTGGACTTAATGCATTTGAATAGTACTTCAATAACTAAATGTGCATCAGGCTTAGTACCATATGAGACTAGAAGATTTTTCTTGATTGTCGTTCTAAGCTTTCAGTCACGCCAACATATATATAAATAGAACCAAGAGCATAATTAGGATTTTGTTCAAAACTGATTCAATTAGAGTTTTTTTTGCCAGCTTGGATCTAGTATTTAGCCTTCCATCCTGATAGTTTTGACGCCACCTTATTTGTCAGAAAAGACGGGTCCTTCATGGAGATATATTTGCATGAAATAGGAACCCTAAGATCTTTGAAAGGATATTGACCTTCCTTCATATCCAAAATTTGTTTTATAAGTATTTTCCTTCTTGTATTGAATTTCCTAAGGAAGACAATTTTAGACTTAGACCAATTTATAGTCTGGTTAGTTATCATCCCATATATCCTAAAAAGTTCTTTAATTCTTTTGCAGTTTCTAGTGGTGGCAGCAATGGTAATTAACGTATCATCAACGTATAATAAGTGACCCAAGGAGAAATTCTGAATTCTGAATGGTACTATATTACCCCTAACCACATCTTGATTCACCAGGGATGTAAATATTTGATAGACTAGAATGAAAAGGTATGGGGACAAAGGATTCCCTTGCCTAATTCCCTAGAGCTATTGAAAGTGTCAAATAGAGAGCCATTTATGAGCCAAGAGAATGTAGGAGAAGAAATGCATGCATTAATCCACCCAATTAATTGACCCGGGAAGTTCATCAACTCTAACACTTTAATAATGGCATCCGAGGATACTTTGTCAAATGCCTTCTCCATGTCTATCTTAAGTAATATATGCTTCCTGCTACCTTGTTTCATAGAATGGGCCAACTCTTGTGCAATAAGTATGTTATCTTGTATGGATCTGTTTGCTACAAAGGCTGATTGGCAAGGGTCTATCAGATCAACTAGGGTGGGTTTTAACCTATTAACCAATATTTTTGCTAGCAATATGTATAGCACATTACAAAGTGATATAGGTCTATAATACATTATTTTAGTGGGGTGAGGCTTCTTTGGAATGAAGGCCAGAGAGGTATGTCCCCATCCGGGTGGGAATAATCCTATATGAAAGAAGTATATTATGGTTTGAGAGACTCTACCCCTACAATACCCAATTATGTTTGTAAATTCCCAGGTGAACCCATATGGTCTCGGGGCCTTTCCAAAAGGCATAGGCAGAAGCAATCCCTAATTTCCTTTTTGGTTACTGTGGATATTAATGAATTGTGCCATTCCTGAGGGAGACTTGGTAAGGGAGGCCAATATTCTACTCTACTCAGGGGATAATTAGTTGGCTTCCATAGTTGTTGGTAATGATATACATAAACTCCTTCAATAAGATGCTTGTTTGAGACAAGATTATTATTATGATACAAGATGGAAGATATGCAGTCCCTTCTTTTCCTAAGCATAGTATTGAAATGGTAAAAAATAGTTTTTTTTTCTCCGATTTGCAACCAATTAACTCGGGATTTGCTCCACCATTTTATGCTTATCTGTCTTAATAAAGCCGCATGTTGATTACATAATGATCTTTATATAATGATCTTAACTTACCCAACTAATGATCAAGAAGTCCCATGTTAGAATCAATGTATTTGAGATTTTGTATATCTAATTTAATTGACTGAACCCTATTTCCCAGTTGACCCAGACTATATTTGTTCCAATGCTTAGTTTTTCTCTTGATATTATGGAAAGAATTCAATAATGATAAGGTGTTATCTACTACTATACAGGGCCGTTCTTGCATCACAATATCTCTGGGTTCCTAATATTCCAATAAAAGTTGCTCGTATTTAAAAGGTTTTGGTGATTTTTACTATGGTTTGTTTGAAGAAGAACATGGACATGATCTGGAGTGCATCTCTCTAGGGTTTGGAGAGTGAGGATTAACCATTTTCTATTTAACAAACATCTTTCAAGACGACAGAGGATACAAGCGAGACATGTTCTATTATTACACCAGGTATAGCAAGATCCAGAAGTGGGTATATCTAAACAATCGTTAAGTTGTGTTAGATTATTTAGAGCCTAGACAGACTTAGTGATCCTAAATTGATGACCCTTTTTTTGTCCTCAGGTTGAGAAATTCCACATTAGAACCCAAGGAGATTACCAAATCTAATGCAGAAATATGATATCATCATTCATTTCGCCACGCTAGGAGAACGTTGGGACGTAAACAAAAAACAATAAAGGAAAAAGATTGAATAGTGAACATCGCGTGTAGTACATATGGGGATATGTGGATCAGTGTTATATGTGTGTCTGCAGAATGCAATGTCAAGAGGATCCCTCCGGCCGATCCGTAGCCCTTCTAAAAAACTCCTGACCATGATGTACCTAGTTTCTTAATAATACAATTTTATTTGTCCTTTACAACATGTGTTCAAGTAGCACCAATATATTTGGGTGTTGTTGACGAATAAGGTCCGATTAAAGAAACATTAGGAACAAAGTCAGAAGTCAGAAGAAACATCCACTAGGAGCGGCTTATTGTCTGCTTGATGTTCTTGCACATTAGGAACAAAGTCAGAAGTGGTCAAGTTAGGAACTCTCACCTTACCCTTGGATGATCGAGCTTTGCTTGCTTTAGATCTCAGGTTTGGCGGGCGAGGAGGGAACCACTTCTCGGCCTTTCTATTTCTTTTTTGCGGAGAGCGAGGTAACAATAGGAGATCATCATCAATGATCTCCTCTTCTGACTGCGATTCAATAGAGAGGTGGTCTAACACCTTCTGGAGGGCTTCAATGGCCATGGCAGACTGCTTGTGCATGCTCTATATCCTACTCCTAAATATTTAAGGAGCTCATCTGGAGGTTGCTTACAGGAGAATGTGAGTGCAAGTTAGGGATAGAGGGGGTATAGTAGAGGAAGACTTTTGTGCCTCACGAGGGCGGGGATCACTATGTTTGTGGTATAGCTGGGGATCCTCGTTTCCAATAGGAGATGATGGCTCACACGAGGGGAGAGACGGTGATAATTGCACCTCGCAAGGGCAAAGATCACAATGGGTGGGGTGTATCTGTGGACCACCGTTGTCCAAAGAAGGTGATAGCTCACTTGAGCGGAGAGACTTTGGGGAGTTTGAGGAGGATCTCGTGATATGCGTCGGAGTGGGGGGGTCTGTTCTACTCACGTGAACCCGCGTGATATGGCTCGGGAGCAGGCAATGCCACCAACGGGACTCTATCCTCATTTCCGGAGCCTAACGGCCCCTTGTAAGCACATTTGACAGATCAGTTTCATTTTCAAAGTGAAAGACGCAAAAATAAGTTATTCATTTATGTGATTTTCAGAGCAGCAGGGAGATTCTAGAGCTTCGGAAGGGTTTGTTTTGTTAGGTCCATGGATAAAGCATCTCCGAAGAAGTGGCCCATCAGATAGTGTTGAAGCTCCGTCATTTTTTGAGCTACTTTATCTGCAGGGATGATGGCCTCGTTGGTGGCTTTCTGCAGGTAGTGCAGAAGCATAGGCAAGGTTCTCCATTGCCGAGAGGAGTTCCTGTTAGTTTTTAGCAGATCAGACCAAGAAGCTTTTGGGGAGAGATGAGGAGTGGAGGATCCCATAGGCCTTCAACTGCTTGGGGGAGGGCAGAGAGGTGTTGCTGGAAGTTTCTGGAAGTAGAAGAAGACGGGGAAGAGGGGGGAAAGAGGAGGTGTAGAGATCAAGGGTCTCTCCCATGATCAAACTTCATATACGCGCTTAAAATAGCTCCCTTTTTTATTTATTTTTTATCTTTCCGCTTGGGGCAATACCGCATCTAGTGAGGCAATTCTTGATTTCTCACGGCCCTCTATTCATGAGCATTATGTACCTTTGGCAAATCTTGATGAATTAGTTATAAATACTTTTTTTAATAGACATTTTTTATGATTTTTTTGGTAGATAATTATACCAGTACTTTAAATATTAATAAAATGATAAAAAAAAAGAGAAGGCGCCAGATGTGAGGCTGCCTCTTTCCAGTTGGAGATTTTCAAAGTGAATTAGTTCTTGTAGTAGCTCAATTTTCATGAATAATGCTGACAATAGAGGAGACGGTTGGGCCTAAACGTGCAAGTACTGAATATATTCTGTCTCTGCATGTGTTAAACATCATTCCATCTGTTCCATGGTGGTTAGGAGGTTGCATAATAATAGTTGTTTTCTGGTTCGAATCTAGTTGCCTCCAACATTTGCAAAGAAATATGCTGATTTTAGTTCATTTTTCACACTCTCAAATTAATAATAACTATAGTTTACGATAATATTTCGAATGCAATATTTTCTAACTCAATGAAATTCGTCTTCTTTTTTTATTATTTTAGGACAAAAAATTATAATATTGATGATAATAATCTTACCTTCTCAATAAAAATTATAATTTTCACTATGTGAATTATATCAAATTTTGACTTTAATTTTCATAAATTATACATTATTTTGATATATTATAATCCATTATATATTTTCTTGTATTTTCTTTGTAAAAAAATATTTGTTTCAGTGTTGTATATTCTAATTTCTTTTATTTCTAAATAATAAAAATATTTCTTAATATTTTTTGGTACAACCTATAATTGATTTATAATATTTTCAAATTAATATAAGGAGTTTATTCACTTATATGGTATCTTTGTTAAATAATATAGTCACATAAGATGTTAAAATTTGAAAATCAGTACAATATACTTAATTTGTTACAATTATATAATATATTTATTGAGTTATTTTCGTTAACACCCCCTCGTCTATAACTTTTTTCTGCATATAACTCTAAACTATAAATTTATCAATTTTACTCCGTGAATTTATTTTGATTTGCTAATCTAGTCCTTCCGTCAAACTCAATCCAAAATTCTGTTAATTTTTTTATTAATTATAAAATGATATTATATCCTTTTTTTAATATTTAAAATATTTAAAAATAGAAAACAACAACAACTTGATCAAAATATTTCATAATTATTAAAAAATATAATTAAAAAATGTTCCTATTCTTACTTTATTTTATTTTTTTAAAGTTTTTTATTATATTAAAGAATTAAGGGTAAAATGGTATTTTATAATTATTGAAGATAAACTTAACAAAATATGTGTTGAAATATAACAGAAGGACTAGATCGATAAATCAGAATAAGTTTGAGTACTAAAATTGGTAAATTTATAATTTAGGGTTAGATGCTGAAAAAAGATTATAGTTGAGGGGACAAAATAACATTTTTTTATTACTAAGTACTATAAGTTATATGTGAACCAACTAGTGACATCTTGTACACGAAATTTTAAAAAGATAGATGTGATTAAGCAAAGACATCCATATCCAGTTTTGAGGATATGCTCTATATAGTTTCGGTTTGGTTGCTAATTCATATGAAGTGAGTTTACCTTTTCAGTAAATAAAGGAAATATTAAATTAAGGATATAATGGAAATGCTAAACTTAAAATTGTCAACAATTTTAGTTTATCATCATGTTGAATCAATTTTATTTTATCATCATGTTGAATCAAAATTGCTAATAATTTTAATTAAAATTCACTCATACGGATGCTGAAAATCTCAACAAACCCTCAAAATAAATAGGAAAATGGGGCCACATAATTCCATGATGTAGAGTAAGTCTATGACTAAAATTAGTTGTATTTCTTACAACAATGCACCCCTAATTTTTTTCATTCTCAAGTGTTCCTTTCTTTCATCAATTAGACATGCCCCACCTTCCATTTAGGATGTTGATATGTTGTCCACATAGTATAACATGCCTCTTGAAGTTGAAGCACTTGCTATGATAGAAACAAAGAATTTAGTATTATGGCCAAGTATATTGCACATCTATGGGAGTGAGTTGAAAAGAATTACCCATATAGAAGGAAAACAAATCAGCAATATATGTTGGATTGAGTTTTCAGTTTGGCATATTATAAACACCAAATCTTATAATCATATATCAAATGCATTGTGATCACTTTCGGTTGGAGCAAACCTTGAATTGTAATATGATAGAAGAAATCTTGTTATTTCTTTTAAATTAACATTGTATGTTGTTTTGCACAAGGCTAATGTCGGAAATCTCCATCGTGTTTCTATGTATAAATTAAATAATCAAGTAAAATAATATATACCAAACAAAAGAGACATCAAATTTTACGTAAAAAAAAAACTTCAACAATAAGGTAGAAAAATTACGGGACAATCCAAAGTAATTGTACTCTATAAAGAATGAATTACAAAGTCTTTCAAATTTTACCCAAACCAAAAATAATAATCAAATGATAATAAACCAATAGATATTCTCTGAAAAAGTATTAAATAATCAATAGAAATAACATCACTTGATTATTGTGATTCTCTGTTACCATAATATCAAGAAACCTTCAGATATGCACTCAATTGTTCTTTATTCCTTATTTTTGAGAAAAAAAATCGCTCAGTCTTCTCAAAAGTTCTCTTTTCTTCTCATTAATTCTCACCATAATGAGAGATCAACCCCTCCCTTTTATATGACATCCAAGTACTAAAAACACTAAGGTTAGATTTGGATTAAGGATTTTGATGGTGTAGGTTAGGTTAAGTTGAAATGGGGTGAGCTCATACAGCAAACACCATGTTTGGATATAATGTCTTAAAAAATTAAGTAGGTTGGGATGGTGGTTTGAAGCGCATTAAATAACTTAAAGCTCAACCCACCAATTTGATGGTTTTTTATGAGTTATAATTTTTTTTACCCATTTTATCCCTATTTTTATTTTATAATCTTAAATATGGACTTTTATATCAAATTAAAGGATAAAATAGTTTATTAAATTAATTAACTTTTTAAATTCCATTATTTAATTTTTTTTGTCCAAACAACATATGATTTTAATTTAACCCAACCTCCTTATTTAATTTTTATCTAAACATGGGCTTACTAATGACCCACCACACTCTCCGTCACTATCACCCACTACAGTCCCCTACCCCACCCTTTCATTACTAAATACCCAAACAAAACCTAAGAAAAAACATCATTTTATCTTTTCATATTCCTCAGCTTCCTCTTATATATTCTTCCTCTCTAAAGTGAGAGTTCTATTTCACGCGACTCTTAAAATTCATCTCAAACTCAAACATTTAAGTTAATTAGGTTTAATTTAACTTAAATTTACTTGGCCTTTCATGAGCTTAACGTCCAACGGCCTCACCTTTGAGTCCATGAGAAGGAGATATCATCAAAAATCACAACTTGATCTTCATGATAATCGATCCTCCATCTCGTTAAATTTTTTTCTTATATTTTTCTTTGACTCCTGTAAGTTTTAGAAGGACTTTCAGAGTTTGATATTATAAATACCTCGCAGCGAAAATACTAGTTCTTCCATGTTCTATTGTCGTTGTGTTTGTACCGTCGTCGAAGTCTTGATCACAACAGGAAGAAGACCACTTGTTCACGATCTACAGTACCACGGTCTGACGAAGTTTGGACAACACCTGCACGTCAAAGCAACAAACTCAACTCGATGACAATGAACTTTATTTTATAGGAGTCCTTCGAGTCGGTTTCAGCAACCGCACCTAGCGGTTACGTGCATCACCACATGCAAACGGTTTGCATGTGGTGTAACTTCTCCATGCAGTTGCCAACACATGCAGTTGCCAACACATGCAACTGCATGGTGCAGTTATAGCCCATAAGGGTGTCGTGTCCAACAATCTCCCACTCGCATTTAATGGGCTGTACTTCATCAAGGTCCGCGTATCAGTAAATAGATCATGCGACCCATGAGTACACACACAACGGGAGAACTATGACCTGTTAAGGATGCATAGTTACTCGACCACATGAGAATTAATACTATGATCTGTTAGAGATTCATAGTTTCTTTAACAACTTGAGAGCTACTGTTATGACTTGTCAGGGATGCATAACTGCTCAATCAACTTGTGAGCTAACATTTTATTTTGGAAAAAAATATTGTTGCTCAAACAACCATGTATCTCGTTATGCCCTAGATACACCTTGCTTGCATAGCTCAGACATCCCATAT
>LTAE01012172.1:0-14200 GCA_001647135.1 Pontederia paniculata | reverse complement strand
TCTTGGTGCCAACTAGATCCTACAATTAGCTCTCTTTGTATTTCTCATGATCAAACGCATACACATAGACATCACAAAAATCATTCTTATATTTCAATAGATTTCAGATAAAACCATATATTTTATTCATGTCCTTCTACTAGGCCAAAACAATCTTACCTAAAGACACCTAAGTCTTTTTCTCTTATTTTTCAAGTTCATCAATTTGAAAACTCACTCGCATTTTGTCCTTTAAATCTCAAATTTCTCGAGTTTTGATCACTCTCAAATTAATCAATGTCATTATTCTTGATTTCACTTCACTTAGTAAATCAACTTTACCGGTATAGGTGATTCAATCAATCATGAACGATCAGATGAATCTCAATAGGAACTGTCTCATTAGCTCTACACTATGTTGTGAGTTCACACTTTTATTGAGCTACTTAATAAATCAACTTCATCACGACCATTATATCACATGATCGATGTGATTCATTTATATTTCTTATATAGTATTATTAATGATATTAACATAACATATCAATCATTTTTTTGAAGAGTTCCAAGTATCAACTGGAAGTCACATAATATCACAGTGTCTTTATAGTCCGATATCAATCAAGAGCTATCACTCCTATCAGGTCATGATATCGACCAAGAGATAACACTCATAACAGTTCCCGACATCAATCAAGAGATAATATTCCTAACAGGTTCCTATATCGACCGAGAGTTATCATCATTAATAATAATTTTCACTAGTTTCGAATTGATTCAGCATTTGTCATAAATAATATGTGTCCTAAGTTGAAAGGTTTCAAGTTTTGCATCTATATCATATGAACATAACATAATCACTAGCTAACATGGCATTATCATTATATGAACGTAAAATATGAAGACTCATATATTCTTAACGATGTCATATTTGCTCCAGTTTGCATATTAAAGAAAATGTTATATCTAGATTAGAACATATATAAGTATGCCTTTAGGCAAGCCACGTTAATATACCACTTCTAGCATACATCATCACCAATTAAAATCTATAAAATCAATATGCAACAAGCAAAACATATATGCAAAACTAAAGCATGTGCTCTGATACCATAACTTGTCATGCCCTGAACCCAACGTCCGGGACGCGGCAAGGGTGTTGCAATCATTCTACTAAATCAAATTCAAACTCGATTTACAAATATAAAAAGGCCAACAGGTAAGAAATAAAACTAACTCAATTTTTTGGAAATTTCGACATTATGACCTTTGCTAAAAATTAGTCCATACGACATATACAATATGTATAATGGGGCAAGCCCGAATCATATGAACGAAATAGAACAAAAATAGATAAAAGTAAAGGGGCAAATGCCACAACAAGGAGTTCATGATACTCCGACAATTTAATAACGACTAAACGGGCACAAGGGTCCGACGAATAGATAAAGATCTATGAATATGACAAGAATATAAGTCTACACCTCATCAAACTCTCACATTCACACATAACCTAATTATTTTCCCATTTTAGCCTGGTGAGCATGCATAAGAGCTATAACGTCAATCCTCGAGGAGTAACTCCTCCTCCTCACCTACAAAACAACAATAATAAGATGGGTGAGCATAAATGGCTCAGTGAGTGAAATAATGGATTCATAAAATATTTAAACAATCCGGAAAACAAATCCATCGAAAGAACACACTCAAATATATATCGTACATAGCTTCATATAATGAAAATACTTGCAATCAAATGCAAGAAAAACATGCTATGTATGAGTTGAACTACGTGTCATGACACCACCTCATCAATCACGAGTAAATTCACACATCCGATCTGAGAGGTCCAACGGCATGCACATCCTACGCTCTGTGCCCGCCCACAGGTCCCATCTCATCCACGAGAGGTCCAACAGCCTGCATAGCGTGGCTCCGTGCCCGCCCAAGGGTCCCAATCCTATCACCATAATCACACAACCACATCACATCATCCTCCCGAGAGGTCAAACAACCCGCACAGCCGTAGCTCGTGCCCGCAAATGACTCTTTCGTCACCATGAACCAACATAAGTAAATCACCTCGCTCTCATGCGAGCCACCATGCATGCTCTAATGTGAATGCATGATGATGTCATAATATCATTTAGGATATTATTCATGTTTAACAAAATAGATTTTCACACAGGATTCATATCCAACACGCAATCATACATCCAGGAAAAAAATCTGAGATAAGATAATAATATCATAACATCTGAATCCATGAAAATCCTAAACAAAATTCATGAAAACATCGAAAGGCCGAAACTCACATATCATGACAATAGCTCAAAAGATCATCATATCATTAACATAATTTATACGTTTCCAACTTGGTCTGAGCATCCAAATGATCATGATAGTTTTATTAATTACAAATTTCAGATTTCAAGCAATGATCCAAGTAGTTCATACATCAAGATTAAATTAGTTTACTTATACCTCATGGTTGTAATTATGGTCAAGCAAAGTCATCAATCTTTTAAATCACTTATGAATCAATTCATAATATATATACATATAGGATATTTTCCAACTTCCGGACAACAACTATATAACTCCATAGTTATATTTAATCAATTACCTATGCATACTTTTGTAACTCGTTATACGTATATGATATTGTCTTTATTTGATAGTTACCAAAAATCAGCATTGACATTTCATATTAATCAATTACTCTTCCAATTCATTTACTTATCATTGTAGGCATATGATACTAGTCATGCTTACTCACTTATGAATTAGTACTTACATATGTATACATGTATAAACACCTTATGTGCATATAGTATTGCCCTTACTTGATAGTTAACTGAAAATCAACTTAATATTTTAGATTAATTACCTTAATCAGATTAATAAATCACTAGAAATCAGATTAGCTACTCAACACTTGACATACAAACATACTTATATATGTATGACATGTAATATTCTTAATCAAGATATCAATAAATTTACATTAGAGGTTAATTACTCTTTTAAATCCTACCAAAACTTATGATTACCAGCATTATATTTCAATATAATTACCCTATGTGCATAAGTAACAACACCAATCATACCCAATTAAGATTAATCATAATTCTATCTCAACCTACATGCATACACACATATTAATCCAACTTGTCATTAACCTGGAAACAAACTTATTTGTATATAGATGTATAAGCATTTGAGTCGGTCTCAATGTGTTCGCGTCGCTCACCGAAAAATAGAAAATGATTAATCCTCGTCGTCTCTCTCTCGGCTCCGACAATCTCTCCTCAGTTGGAATCGTCAACCAAGGTTGATGCGGGTGTCCTTAAGATCCCTTTCAATTCTGGCGACATGCACATGAACGGCAGTTGTTGCCATATCATTTCATAGGAAATCAGCTCTCATAGATAATCAAATCTTATCACTATAAGGTGCTAATAACCAATGTTATTAAAACCGGACCGGTCCAATCACCGGTTCGACTGCGAACCGGTGATTGGACCGGTCCGGTTTTAGTCTAAAAATGGAAATGGTATTGGACCGAAGAAATCGGTTCGAACCGGACAAAATCGGCGAACCTGTGAACCTGTCTAAAACCATGTTCAACTTTAAATTTGAAAAAAAATAAATAATCAAAGTAAAAAAGTTACAAAAGTGGAAGCACGAATTATATAAAAGGAAAATAACTTAAAGAAATTACTAAAAATAAAATTGGAAACAAGAATAAATATGGGAGGAGAATGAATAAAGCGANGAAGAAGGTGAAAATTGAAAAGAAATAAAATAAAATAATCAAATTAAGAGTGAGTTAAAATAAAATAAATTAATATGACATTATTACTATCATATAAAAGATAATAATAATAATACATTAATCATCATTATTTGAATAAGCATCATATTTTAAACATACAATAAATAATATTTTAACTTATATCTAATTATTAGTTAGTTATTATTATATATTTTATATAATATATAATATTAATTATGCTATATATCTTAAATTATTATAAATAATATTATTTTAATAAAATTCAGTTCAACCCGGTTGAATCCGATCGAACCGATCCAACCGTGACCCAGTTGATCATTCGGTCCGATCTTCGGTCTGGTTCTGATAATATTGCTAATAACTCACCGAAAACAACATATAGTGTCACACGCTCCTCATCTCTAGCGATACACATAAGAATTGAGGAATCAATCTACTGTACATGGAACACAAATCAGATCTCGGCTGAACGAACCTATGGGTATAGTGCTCGAACTACTCACCGTCGACCAAGTTGTCTGATGATCTTTGCTGCGTTCGGCGATGATTCTAGCGCCTCCCTTTTTGCCTGAAACTTTTGGCTCATATAACACCTTCCAAAGTCCGCGAAAAGCCACCAAATCAACATCCTTAGCTTCATCTTGTCGAGGTATATCATTTGTGGGTGTTTCATTGTCGAATGGCGAATGAGGCGGTGGTGGCGACAACTCCTCATGCATAGAGGAAGAGGGGAGAGAGAAAATAAGGGTTTAGTTTTGGGTTTTTTTGGGCCTTTTTGGGATGGGCCGTCTCAAGTACACACTACTAGTTTACATGCAAAATGTAAGAGGAAATAGATCATACTGTAATTTACAATGGTGCACATTGTGCAGCGCTGTAAATTATAGCGGCCCACTTTTCCTCACATATTCAAGTAAATTTGTTAACATGGACCTATAAATATAAGCCCACACTATTATAATTATATGTAATGTGAGATAAATTGGGTTGCGCTGTAAATTACAACGTTGCATAAACATTTATCCTATATGAGAGCAAGGAGTGTGCAGCGCTGTAAATTACAGCGGCCCACTTTCCCTCACATATTCAAGTAAATTTGTTAACGTGGGCCTATAAATATAAGTCCACACTATTATAATTATATGTAATGTGAGATGAATTGGGCTGCGCTGTAAATTACAGCGGCCCATTTTCTCTCACATATTCAAGTAAATTTGTTAACGTGGGCCTATAAATATAAGTCCACACTATTATAATTATATGTAATTCGGCCCACTTTCCCTCACATATTCAAGTAAATTTGTTAACGTGGGCCTATAAATATAAGTCCACACTATTATAATTATATGTAATGTGAGATGAATTGGGCTGCGCTGTAAATTACAGCGGCCCATTTTCTCTCACATATTCAAGTAAATTTGTTAACGTGGGCCTATAAATATAAGTCCACACTATTATAATTATATGTAATATGAGATGAATTGGGTTGCGCTGTAAAATTACAGCGCTGCATAAACATTTTATCCTATATGAGAGCAAGGAGTGTGCAGCGCTGTAAATTACAGCGGCCCACGTTCCCTTGCATATTCAAGTAAATTTGTTAATATGGGCCTATAAATATAAGTTTACACTATTATAATTATATGTAATGTGAGATGAATTGAGATGCGCTGTAAATTACAACGGCCCACTTTCCCTCACATATTCAAGTAAATTTGTTAACATTGGCCTATAAATATAAGTTCACACTATTATAATTATATGTAATATGAGATGAATTGGACTGCGCTATAAATTACAACGCTGCACAAATATTTTATCATATATATATATACATATATATATATATATATATTATATTATATTATATATATATATATATATATATATAGACATAGATATATATATGTAATACAACTAGTCAGGCTAACCTTGTATAAATTAATTTTCTGATATGCGCGCACTGTTGGACCTTCATAAATGGCTTGCAGTCGTTCAGCCCAATAAGCTTTCTCATGAAAACCTGTTCAGACTAGATTATCTTTTAATATTATTCTTGTACATGTAACTTACACTTGATATCACCATTACTAATTTTGTTTGGCGCATCATTTCTTGCCATCATAAAGCCATGGAAATAGACTTATTATTAATGGCTTTGCTAGCTAATAAAACATGTACTGCGCTGACTAATTCTTAGTAGCTTAATGTTCCTCAGAATAGGTCTGATAAGATGATACCACACTCTAATTAATTACTACATACTACCTCTCATCTCTGTCCTTTTCATGCTTTAAAAGCTTTGTTCAACCTCTTGCTGCTCACTCAGTTATCTACCCCCAGGTGCATGACAATATATAGATGTACTGAGTAACTCAATGTGTACCTTCCAGGTTAGCTGTGATTATAGAACTGCATGCATCCATGCATGCTGCCTGTTTCAGGGCTAAGACATGGATCGTTGATGAACTGCTGCTTGAAATATAATGCCAAATTAAGTGACTCAACAATCCAGACATGATAATGATACTTTTGTGCAGTACTATATCTTCTACAGCATCGCTCCCCAGTTTCTGAATCATGGAAATTATATCTTTCTTGCTTGCTGTAAATTAAGTTTCACTGTCTGCAATTCCTGTCAAAGACTTGTTGGAAATGAAACTGATGACTGATCGGGTGCACATCCGCTATTCATTTTGCCTGATCTGCAGTTGGATCGTATCATCGTAATGAGGAGCTACAGCAAAACAGTGTTGATGATGCCTAACTGTTGAGGGGTGTCTATCTTTTCAGTGCAACCTTACCACATGAATCTTTACATTGTACTTGGTCAAATTGTCCGTAACGTGATAAAAACTTTGTTTTCTTGGCGCTTTTCGGATTGCAATGATGACTCGCTCGCCAACTTCATTGAACGATTCAGCAACCTGAACAGTATGTTTGGTCTTACTTATCGATCAGGACTAATAGTTTGATTCATTGTTCAATTATTTCACTCTTCTATCTTCGTCGACTGAAGTCTTACTTTATTTCTGACCCAGGACATGGTGAACGACGAATACATCAAAAACCTGCCCACAACGTACACCCGAATTAACCAGGTTGGATTTCTGACATCATTGATTAGGAGAACATAATTTTACTTTTTACTTTGACTTCACACTAGTCGAGTGCTATGCATGCATGTATGCAAATGGATGCAATTTTCGCAGGCCAATTGTAGAGGAAGACCTGCCAGCTGCTGAGATAATGCAGCAAACTCCAACAAGATTATTTACGTTTTTACATTACTTTTTTCCTTGAGAAAGTTCACAGATATCAGTCAAATTTTGGAGCTGAATCTTTGACTCGAGCTCAAAGTAACCACTCTTTGTTGTTAAGTTTCGACACGGAGAACAGAAACTTCTATGGCAGGAATCAAAGTTTAAAGTGTTAGAAGAATGCCAGATTGAATTCCCCTCCACTGGAGGCAGATCATGTTTGTACCCTGAAATTGCTTACGATGAAGGGTATATCTATATGTGCAGCACTCCCAGTTATCATATGTTCCTTAAAGGCATCAGTAGATTGATCACCATGAAAGTAGTACAACCGTAGCCAGCCGGTAGATTGATCACCATGCAAGTAGTACAAACGTAACCAGCCAGTAAAGGAGGGGGGGCAACAGTCGACACAAAAACTGTCGAAGCATGATCTAAGAGCCACAGATGGACATGGAAAGATCAAGGTTTAGTCTGCAGCAGCCGGCAGAGTAAGCTGAGGGCTCGCTCAAATTTACTCCGCAGTAGGATGAGAAGGCGCAGCTGTTGTCCTCGCTGGCAACTGACGACCCATTGCTTGGCTGCTGATTCGGAAGCAACGATAAGGACAGTGACAAGGAGCAGTCATCATTGGCTTCCTTGTTCCCCTCGGTGGCCTCGTTGCTGAGTAAAGCTGATCTGTATGGATCAGTTCCATTCACGTCGCGCTCCTCCTCCGATCTGAACCTTTTTGCAGACGTGTGGTAGTTCTGCTGGTAAGAATAAAGAGGAAAAAAACACAGTTCAGGTATTGAGAAAGAGCTAACAGTTTGATATGTAGCTTGAAGACTGTTACTGTTTCTGATTCAAATGTAACATGAAACTTGAACAGTTCAGAGAAGCCAAAGAGTTGAACAGTTCAGAAGTGGACATAATTAATTGTTCATGTCCTACACATATATTATAGGTCGACATGTCGTTTGACCATCCAATCATCGCTCCAGTAAAAGCCCCCACCATTCACAACAATTCAGCAAATTGGATCAAATCATATTCCCTCTCCACAAACCATTCATGTGGGATTCACAAAAAAGAGTCTGGAATTGCTGTTTCCCGATGCTGATCATTTCAGCAGGAAACGCCAGAAACATGCTGTAGTGAAACAACAACTCCATATGCTCCTCTCTGTACCAAAGAATCCCCTGGTTCGATTATGTCGAGCATCGAAACGCATCTGGATGTCGGTAGTAAAACGAGAAAAAGGACAAGTTTTACTAAGATAAATTTGGTGTGGACTAATAGGATAATCAAGACAGTAGGATTTTTTTCTGACCGTCTAAGAAATTAATAAAAAAATTGCTATCTAAACATTAACGAGCTTAAATGCAATGCAATGTGATGAAGGTTAAAAATTAAGAAGCTAGGAGGGGGGGAAAGTGAGAGAGATAGGAGAGAGAAAGTTTTTAGATCAGCCAGGTTAGCTGCTAGGGGTGCAGACAATGAGCTAAGCTTCCAATCAGATTTTTTATTTACCTTAAAAGGATCAGATTCTTCGAACATGTGTTCCAAAAATTTAAGCTTGGAAGGGTGATCAGCTGGTGGTAAGAGCAGCACAGCTGCTGCAGATGACTGGGCAGCATCTTTCTGCCATCTCAGTCCTTCATCCTTTATTCCACTCCTGCTCTCCATGGCCAAGGCTTGCATGTAATCATCAAAATAGTACTGGGAGGTCACTGTCTCACATATTCCGTGGCTGCATTGCACACTTTTGGAGTTGGCCTGCGTTTCCATCCTGTCCCTGCAAAAATTCACAAAGGTAGGACTGATGAGAGGATGTATCAGCAAAAGGATTACTTATATGGAAAATGCTTCATCCTCCTAAAACTTTAGCCTAAAAATCCTCCTAATACTCACATCTATTAAATACCTTAAAAAATTGATGATATTACACCCCATGCCATAGTGAGACAATTAGGAGGCTGTATCCTCCTAATTTAGGAGGATATAGCATTGCTCTTACTTATATATATCAACTCAGTCTTAAAAAAAACAAAAGAAAACAAAGAAAAAAAAAGAAATTTGTCATTCCGTGTTTCTAATTTGACTGATACTGTTCGAATTGAAGATAAAAGCTTGGCCAGCTTACCAACCTTTTCAGAGGGTTAATGGGAGGAGAGTGCAATGACTGTAACTGGAAGAATTCCTTTGTGGCCTTGGAGGAGGGGCAGCAACCATCATTAGGCTCATCAGAATGATCTTGGCAAGAGTGCTTTCTTTCTTCCAAATCTGAGAAAAACAAAACAGATGTGAGAAAGTTTTAGCTAATAGGTTCTTTTTATTTTACAATCTACTTCTGCTTACAACCCATAAAACTTGTAGATAGAGGAAGTAAGTTTGAACTTTTAGGGTTCCAAGGGTGGGACTGGGAAGTGCTGCAGGGTCGTCAAAAGACCTGCCATCTTATTCACATGCCTCTTCAGGCTATGCAGCAGGAATCATGTCTAACAAAGGCAATGGGAGAGCTAAGTAACTGAAACAAACACTTGAGACAAGACCATCTGATACGGAAAAAATATTTTGATGATGCATGAAGCAACTTCATGGAGTAGAGGAAGGGTTTCACAGCTACCATATATGATTAGAAAAAATGCAACAATGACATTTTCTTGTCATTAAATAATTAAGATGTATCATTGAATAAAGAAAGATGAGAGAAAAATATCATTCCAATACCTTGTCTGCCCAAGTCATTCCTCATGCTTCTGTACATCTGATCAAAACATCATTTTTTTTTAAATAAGACCCAACAGAATAGAAAGTGAAAACAACAAAGGAACTACAAATATATACGGCTTCAAATTTAGAGGAACCAACCTGGAGATGACTCTTGACATGAGATATGGTAAGTCCTCTAATATCCATCAACTGCAGGACAAGCTTTGGTGTAGCTCCTGCAGCATGGCGGAGAACAAAAATTGAGATGAGAGAATCAACCGAGAAATCAGCTTAGGGGAGAGAAATAAAGATAGAGAGAGCAACATACTGTCATGGCCTCCAAGCCTTTCAATGGCATGAACAAAGCAGCGGTGGAGGTCAGGTGTCCATCTCAACCTTGGGACCTTAGATCTAATGTACTGTCTCACAGCTCCATTTCTCCCACAGTTGCCACCCATCTCGACTACCCCTGGCCTCCTTTGTATTTCTAGGAAACTAAGTTGAAAGGAGCAAAGAAAAAAGCAGCAAACTTTTTGTTACAACTTCGACAACTCTGCAATGCTTCCTAACCAAAAAGAATAATCACTTTTTTGCTTTGCTTCTTAGGTGGGGCTTCTAAGGAACTATGAGCAGCTCAGCCCAGATATCTCTCTCTCTCTCTCTCTCTCTCTTTATATATATATATATATTTCCTTTCAGGTTTGTGGGCGAGTAGTATGTTAAGTTCTCTCAACTCAGCTTTGAGCTGCCTTAGCTTCTGTTGGATGGCTGCATGGGGCATCTAAATATCGTTGGGACTGTCGAGGATTAACGCAACACTCAGAGTGGGAAGCCACAGATCACGAGACCAAGTCATTATTAACAGAATTTAATGACTGAAAAAGGAGAGAGATGAGAAGAGAAGAGAAGAGAAGTGAAGAGAGAGAATAAGAGAAGGCTGAGAGCGCTCGGATGTGGGAGAGAGAAAAACAGAGAGGACAAACTAGTTCCATTCCTTTCTCTCTCTCTCTATTTCTCTGATACACTCTATTCCTCCACCTGAAAAGAGATAAGGGACTCATATATCATGGCCACCTTTCTTCAAAAAAGAATGATTATTGCAGTTGGCCACAGCTTTTGACTCACAAGACGTGGAAAGAGAAAGAGAGAGATCAGACAGCCAAAGATGTGATCATGGAACGGAGAAGAAGAAAACGGCTATAGAATCTTTGAGCACAGGATTTCCTTCCTTGGTCACACTTTCTTATGAGCTTATATTATATTATTTATACACAATCCCATTTTTTTCTCTCTATGTTCACTCTCTCTCTCTCCTGTTACGAATACATACATATGACCATATCTTAGAATGAGTCAAAACAACATAAATACATGAAAATCTCCCTCTCTCTCTCTCCCTTTCTTGTCATAAAGTCAACTGTGTGGATCGGTCTGTAGAGTGAATAGAAACTACCGAGTCTTGAGGCTTCCTGTGGCTGTGGAAGGCAGCAGGCGTCAGAC
This sequence comes from Pontederia paniculata, assembly GCA_001647135.1. NCBI lineage: Eukaryota > Viridiplantae > Streptophyta > Magnoliopsida > Commelinales > Pontederiaceae > Pontederia > Pontederia paniculata. The sequence goes on along the minus strand of LTAE01012172.1, from coordinate 2,968 downwards.
CGCAATATATACATACATCCAGAGCAGTTTGAATAGAAAAATTTTATATCCTCCTACTTCATCCTCCTAATACTCACATGATAAAAATGCCCCATAAAATTAATTTATTTATAATAGATGCCATTGTGAGATATTAGGAAGATAATTAGGCTAAAGGAAGATAATTAGGCTAAAGTTTAGAAGGATATAGCAAAGCTCGTTTGAATAATATTAATACAGAGTTCATGTGGAGTTTTCAAGAGGTTGGCCTTTTCAAATCAATCACAGTATCACACAATAGCCCCTGCCAAACTCCTTTGAAACTAAGATATGGTCATAATATTAAGACTGTTGTTGGACTGTTTTAATGGAAGCATCAATTGAGTGAGTGAAGATCACAAGTAAGGGCTACTCCTTGCTGTGTCTCTCTTTAGCAGCTAATAGCTGCTATTATGTGTGTGTAGTGGATATTGAAATCTTCAAAGCTAAATAAGTAGCTGTGTCACTTCTGAAAATTCCTCCTGCTCCCATGCAGAATTTATGCAGACCTAATAAAAGGATGTTGTTACAGGATTTGTGTGGACTTTGGACCCTATAGCTGCTAGGGAAGGAAGGAGTTCTTTAACACAAGGGGGAAAAATAAGAGGGGTAAAATAGTTGACAAGGGTTAAAAATGAGGACTTTGGATGTCACCCTTGCAACCGCGTGAGAGGAGGAGGTTCTCTCTCATTGGTTCGATCGCTTTGCACTTTGCAGCAGCAGCATCCAAAATCAATTACAATTAGATGTACATAATACTGTTTCTGAAAAAAAAAATCTTATAAAAGCTGTAATGACTTAATTAATGGTAGCTTTTGATGAGAAGATTCGAGAACAAGTAGAAGATCACAAAGAGAAAACGCAGAAATAATAGAGAACACACAGATTTACTCAGGTTCACCCTTTTGAGAGGGTTACGTCCTACAAAAAAATTTCACAATATTCTTATTTTTCGTTACAATCGCTCAACATCAAGTCTGAAATAAGAGCAATATATATAGGTCCAAAACCCTAACAAATAGTAAATCTCTTAATCTCCATCATACGGGTCAGCTTAAATAAAAGTCCATATCCGTCGGGGTCGGTGCCCCCCGAATCCCCTCTTTCTACGCGTAGAGGTTAGATATCGTTGGATAATATTCCAATTCCCCTAAGTTCATGTGGGTGTACCCGGTGTGAAAAATAAGAGACCCTGAAGTATTCGCCAACTCCAACAACTTCGACGATAGATTATTTTATGTGTTAATCCAATTAATTTAAAGAGAAAGGTCAAGTTCAACCGCACATCAGCAACTTCAATTTGCGACAAAACCAAAAAAACAGGCACTTGTGGAATTAGTGACACCAAAAACTATTTGACCCCAAAAAAAGAGTATAAAAACAGGATGTCTCAAAATCCTCTCCCAACTTGTCCTCTAATAAAATCATTACAGTAACCATATTCTTCTTTTACATAAAATTCATTGAACTCAATAAATTAAGGGGGAATAAATTCTTAGACTTTGTTTGGATATTAGTAAAGAAGTGAGATAAGAGACTGGAGTTAAGATAGAATGTGGTAGATTATTAATAATTTTACGTCTGGATAAGACTTAGACGAAGACGATGGATTAAATTAAATTATATTATATGTTGTTTGATAAGATTCAAAGAGTTAATTGATATAAAAAAATATTGTACCTTAATATTTAATTTAAGATTAGCAAATAGAAATTAAAATAAAATTAGCATAAAAATTTATAACATATCAAATATGATCAAATTGATGGGTTAAAATTTAAATTATTTGATAAACTTTAAATCATCAACTTGTCTTATTTAATTTTTTAAAAAATATATATATTCAAATATGGTGTTTATTATACGAGCCTACTATGTTCTCACCTAACTTAATCTATCTCATCAAAATTCATAATTTAACGTACCCTAAGAAATCTCAAACTTCTTTATGGTAGGATTGTTGGTCATATCGGAATTAACCCAAACCGATCGCTTATGAATTCGATTATTCAAATACAGAGCTAGGTTTATATTTCTTTTCTAGATCGTGGAAGCTGCCAATGCAGCACATTCCAAGCCCAACTTCTAGCACTTCCTCATTCGATCATCCAAGCTCATCGGCCAATTTTAAAAAAATTCCAATTTAATCCTTTAAATTTTGTTCGAATCAAGTCCAATTTGTGACTGGATACCGCTTGAACTAATGGAACTCGGTCCCCAGGTTTCACCTTGTAGTTCTTGCCCTAAATTAACTTTAGGGCAAGAAATCATTTTTTTTCTTTTTTTCGTTTGATAATTTTGATTTTTTTTCTCCTATCTTCTTTCTTCTCCCTCTTTATTTTTTTTCTATCAACTTTTAATTTAAATTTAGATTTTCCCTTTTAATTTTGACTGGACTGTTTGGATACCAGAACTAGGAAGAATTAATATCAGAACCAGCCTTAATTCTGATTAATTCACCCAAATACAAGTCAAAAAAAATAATCATTGCATAATCAAGTTCTGATCAAAACTATCAAGTGATCCTTGGTGTTTTTAGTTCTTGCCAATGGCAAGAACTAAAGTTGGTTTTTTGAAGAGCGTGAACCAACTTTTTTTTTATTCTTGATGTGACATTTTAAAATTTATATATTAACTTACTAATACATTAATAATTATATTCATTCAGTAAAAATAGTAAAGTAAAATAGAGAAGCATATTTATATTATTATAATTACAATAATTAATATAAAAATGTCTATTAATTTATTTTGATAAAAATGTAAACTCATTTTTATCGCTAATTAGGTTATGATTAAAACCCAAAACGAATCAATGAATTAATATTATTTTATCATGAAAAATAGTATAACACATTGATTAGATTATATTTACATTATTTTACTTTATTTGTTACAATAAATTATAATATTAATTATTGATCAACGCACAAAATTTGCATTTCTCCAT
>LTAE01012171.1:0-14201 GCA_001647135.1 Pontederia paniculata | reverse complement strand
CTGATATGTTCACCAAGTCAGTTCCTCACAACAAGTTCCAACATTGCTTGGACTTGCTAAACATAAACAATTGGCAGTAGTCCCGAGGCGGGGTTGGCGGCGACAGAGCATATCAGATTTTATATTCTGAAGATGATTCAAGTCAAGATGGAGATTTGTTGATAATGCCTTGAATCTTAACCCAGTAGAAACCCATATGACCCCCTGCACATCACAGTCGTCGAATATTTGGGGCGGCGAAGCCGCCCGTCCCATACGGGGGTCTCGCTGCCCGGTCAGCGAGCCTGAGGGGGGTCTAGAGGGGATCCCCCCTGCGGGGGCTTTGGGGCGGAGCCCCCGAAACTTAGATAGCCTTAGGGCTTATGTTTCCTATTTTGTATTGGGAGTCCATACATAAACTCCCTAGGGTTTAGGTTATTTTGGATCTTGTATCATCAACTATTTTACCACATCAAAGAAATAACTCCAGCCGCCGCCCGAGGACGTAGCCCAATTAAGGGTGAACCTCATAAATCTGTGTGTCTTCTGTGTGTGTGATTTTCTCTTTCGCCAATTTTCATAACACTTTTCAAACATTTGTACACAAAACAAGCGTGCATGACGAAGACAAATATCAAATAAAAAGATATAAGAAGCCATGTTTTCAGGCAATCTTTTCAAACATTTATACACAAATTAAGCATGCAGGATGTGATAATGTGAGGCTTTTTCTTTCAAAAATAGGATAAGGTTTTAGAAAATAAAATAATAAGAATATGCTCAAGCCTGAGTGTCGGAGAAAGCCAAGGAACCCATGCGAGAAGAACTATCGTCCAAAAAGAACCATAATGGGCTTAGTTCCTTATTAAACATAAATGATAAAGTAAAATTCTCAACTGAAGTGAATGATGAGAAAGTTCAATATGTTCAAGGACTAATATGAGAAGCAAAAGATCATTGAATAAAAATTATATGCTTTCTTGTATCATTTGAAGGAGAAGGAAGGTCATATACTAGGAAATTATTCTTTTAAAAAAAAATATATACTAGGAAAATATTCTTTCCTGTAACATGAAAAAGAATAGATCGAAGATGAATATGATAAGCTAGCATGCCAATCCGCAGAATGTTATTATGTTCATGTTAAATTGACAGCAACAACTGCATAATGTGAAAGACTCAAAGAACAACCTAAATGTCCATAATATATTTACTGAACTGCATAAGTAGAGCCCAAAAAGTTAACAAATAATGCAAGTGAGCATATAAGTACACACAAGTTATCAGGGTAAACATTGGTGAAGAACCTTGATCGTACGGTCTGCTGAACCAGTACAGAACCATTCATTGCCTGGATCAAAGGCAATGGATCTCACTCATCCAAGATGGCCGCTGATGACCTGCATTAGTTTAGCAGCATTATGGTAAGCAAAACAATGAACAATTGAATGTTAGATTATAATATGGTAAATACATTTTCTAAAAAGATTGCTAAATATATGGCCAAACTCTCTTAAAAAGACTCTATTATTATTGATTTTTTTTAAGATATAAAAGAAAATTAGCCATATACTTTTTTGAGGAATAAATGAGTTGTACTCCATAAACATGGATAAAGTTGTTTGCTTAGGTGCATATATTTTTGCAGAACATCAAATCAGTGTACAAACACTGAGTTGGGTTCATTATTAATCGGACTTTGTAAAAGTAAATTGGGTAAACATTGCTACTTTACATGGGCTTGTATCACTAATTCATTTGATAGTTCCCAAATGCCATAGGCTTGATAACAAGTGAAGAGTATGAGAAAGGACACACCCGGTAGTTTTTCCATGGAGCATGCCATGATCGACGAGGCCATCTACTAGAAATTCTTTCTGCAAGTGCTGAAGTAGACTGAAGCCTGGAAAAATCAAAGAGAATTTCTTTAGTAATCATGCACTATGGCCATAGCAAAAGTCTATGCAACAAGTGATCATCAAAAGTAAAATTATTTTACAAATTTGAGGTACAATTCAAACATTTCTAATAAAAAAAAAGATATTGTTATAACCTTTCTGAGATGGAAGTTATTGCCCCCGTATTTCTGCTTGAGATATCGATTTCACTGAAAGAAACAATGTTTCAGCAAGATTAATTAATAACTAAGAAAGTGTCAGTTTTAGCACAATGAACATTCTGCAATGCATCGCAATAGAACACATACACGGTCCTCTAGGAAGCATGGCAGGTGCAGGAACAATAGTGTTTCCGATTTCAGTAGCCCCAGAACCTCTGGAGTCCAGGCTACCTGCAAGAAATAAGCAATTTGTTGTAAAATGCCAGGCAAGTGAGTTACAAGGATATTTCTAGGATGCACAAGATCCATACAACAATAGAATCACAAGAATGTGAAATGCTTCACACTTTGAGATAACGAGAATACTATAAGCCAGTGAAATGATTAACAAATGAAGAGATCATATAAGATAAAGAACTCAATATTGTAGTGCTACAAGTGAAAATGGTCCAGAATAATGATTTTAAAAAAACTTATCACGTGTCCTAAAAGAAACTTATCACTGACCAACATAAAATTACTTTCTCCTTTAAAAAAATTAATTCTTTTGTTATGGGACTCTTCTTGTCCTCACATATCCAGGTAGCATTCACACAACTTTCAAGTTCAACCATTAATTCCCATTTTACATTCATAAAGCAAATCAACTTGTTGTAGTTTCTGATAATGTTTGTGTCGTAGGAAAAGCTGACCTAGATTCCCTCATCAACCATCCGTTGAGATGCATTCCGTGTTCCATAATCTAAATCACATAGCTTACAGATAATTTGCCTTTTTGGTTCGTTCATCAAAGGAACACACAAGACTTAATTTTTCAAGTCCAAGCGGGAAAAAGTGCAATCTTGTACATATACTTTTTGTCTACCGAGAACTCCTTTGAGTCCAGTCGACAACTCTCCTAAGAAATCAACATAAAAGGATGACCTTCTGTGTTTTGTGCGTTATTAAAGGAGAAGTGAGTCAGATATAAACCACGGAATTCATACGTACTCGGTAGAGCCAACGCCATGGAAGTGGATGCCGGTTGGTCACCTTTTCCCTGCCCAACGGCGGCACTGGCGGCCTGATCAACCCTTTGGTCTCCGGAGGAGCTACCGCCTGCAGCCCTATACTCTGCCCGGATCTTGTACCCGATCCGGACCTGCTTGCTCACAGGGTCCCGCGACGGCGGGTGGCCGTGGACAGGAGCGAAGAGGTCAAGCGCCCGCTTGAGGGACTTAAAGCCGAGTTTCTTCAACGACTGCGGCTCCACCGTGAGCTCCAATGGGTTCGTGCCACCGGCGGCGACGGCGGCGCCCGGCATATGGAATAAGAAATTATGAGCTAGGCTGGGAGTCCTCCCAGCGTCGTCGACGATGGGTGGCTCCGGCAGTGGTTGCCGGCCGTCTGGCGCTCCCTCGCGCGCGCTGGTGTATACGTAAATGAATGGGAGATTTTTTTTTTCGATTGCAAAGGAGGGCTACGTGATCAAAATAAAAGGTACATAATCTCATTCGTGAAAAATTGAATTCGGGAGCGTTTTGCACAAAGATTTAATTTTTATTTCGCCATAATATTTCTTTTTTACCCGCTCGAGCGTCCAGATGGTCAGAACTAGTAGCATGTATTGAATCCGAAGTCTAGATAAAAGATTAATTCAAAATCGAGGTAAAAAATAGAATGATATTTTTTAACTAAAGGCCTGTTTGGATGCACAATAATTTTCACAATAATTTTAAAGTATTTATTCATTTCGTCGTAATATTTTTGTTGACGAATTTTTTTACAAACAGATGTTTGACTCCAATTTTTATCAAATGAAAATACAACGTAATACAAAAAAAAAACGTCGTAAAATAATTATATACTTCTACCTCTGTTTTTTTCTTTCTTTCTCTTTTCTCTCTTTTATCTCTTTGAAGTTACAACGTATTTAAAAAATTAGGACCTGTTTGGAAACTTTGTGAATTTTTTCGGCATTTTAAAAAACTGTCTTACTACAGTTTTTTAAAACGTCGAAAAATTTCACAAAGTTTCCAAACAGGCCCTAAATTGGTGATTCTAAATATCAAATCCGGAGTTACTAGTTATCGTCATCCTTAAGATGCACCTTTATTGATCTCGTGTGCCAATTGAACTTAGTTATAATATTATTCTTTTCTTTCGATTGAAGTGTATTTTTTTAAAAGATAAAGACTACAAGATTTAATAAAAAAATATTATTAGTTCATAATATGATTGATCATATGATGTATTATGTATTATATGTAAGATAAAGACGACAAAAATTAATAAAAAAAATTATTGTTTTGTGTTGATTGTTGGGAATAAAATAAAGCTATGTTATAGAATAATAGTGTGGGTGAAGTGAAATTACTTCATTCATTTTAAATGGATATCTCCTCTCCATGTAACAAAAAAAATTCTCGAACATCCTTTCTCTAAAGGGCATCATCGTGGTTTGTGCATAAATCACTAACTTTTGACAACTTATAGCTTGGGCGAACATGATAATGAGCATTCCTTTTCAAAATCACTCAGAGTCGTCAAAATCATCAAATATCGCGATGAAAATAAACGAAAAGACAAATATTAATGATAAATTAAGAGATGATGATACTGATGTAAATATTATAATGATGATGAAAGTAAAGTACATACACGTAAGTATTATAATGATAATGAAAGTAAAGTATATATGATAAAAGTTATGTAATAATGATGAAACTAAAGTTCACTAAGTATGCAATAATGATGAAAGTAAAGTACATATAATAAAAGTGATATAATGAAATTAAAGCAAAGTATGATGTAGCCATGATATATTGTTCATTCTTTGATTATGACTTTACTTAATATATTACGATGATGATGGATATGATTTCAAATGAATCATCATTTATTTATCATGATTAATTCATAATCTTATCGTTGAATATTTTATCATATCTTATATCGATGTTATAATGTTCCTTATTTATCTTTTGTATTATTCGTTTATAGAGTTTCATAGCTCATCAAAGTACATCTTTCTTATAATTCAATTTTGTAGGCAATTAATGAAGGCGCGTGCGGCTGATGCTCATGGTGATGTTGTAGTATATGGACACTAGAGTTCCTTTTTTTTATTTATCTTTGGGTTCAATGTAGGTGCTCCCTAATTAAGTAGGGAGCACTATGCTACCTACATCATGAACCGTAGGATATTAAATCTAGGATGGATATTAGATTTTCTCTCTCCTACTTGTTTTCTCTCTCCTAAATTAAGCCACCATAAATTAAAGATCCTACGGTTAAAATCGTAGGTAGCATGGTGCTCCCTACTTAAGTAGGGAGCATCTCCATTTTTTCCTTTATCTTTATATGTCATCAAATTACATTTTTTATTTTATAAAATCAATTAAGAGTTGGGTTATGAAATAATGGGATGTGTGACTCACATTTTGTCATGTCTCTCAAACTTCCACATATATGTATTTGTATATTCATTTCTATTTACTTTATAATTCGTCTTCCATAATAATTATATTCTCTTATGAGTCAAAATCTATATCTTAAGTGAAGATTGGTGCCATATAAACATGTTCATATAATGTTCTCAAGAGTGCATTTTGCAACATAATAGGGTACTTTTTTTAGACATTACAAGGAGAGAGAGGAAGAACTTGACAACGACCATAGTAGCGATGCCAAATAAGTAACTTCAGTCATCTCATGTGATGGAGGAGATAATAAAAAATGGACTGGTAATGTAAAACTCCAAAAAAATTAAAAGGATAATTTAAGTCTATTGTGAATTATTTATCCCAAAATCACATATGACCAATTAATTCCAATTAACCCTTTAAGTTTTTTGAGCCCAAAATCCCTTAGCTCCCACTATAAATGTGTAAACTCTAAAATAGCCACCATTTTCTCACACAGAACTCTCACTCTTCCTCTCATTCTTTCCACCGAGAGAGCCCTCATTTGAATTGGGGTTTCATCTCATTCATTTCCCTAATTTTGGAGATTATCCAAGAAAGATATTGAGGAAGCAAAGGAAAGCAAGAAAGAAATGAAGGAAAGAAATTAGGAGGGCAAGAAATTTGAAGAAGGTAAATGAAAGGAATTAGGAGGGCAAGAAACTTGGAGAAGAAGAGAAAAGAGAGGGTTTAACTCTAAACCCTAATGTATGTAATAGGTGAACTCACCTCATTCCATTTAATTGGAATGTGAGCTAAATTTCCTTATTTTCTTATGTATATGATTCTAGAAGTGATGAATTATGAATTATGTGGAAGATGAGTTGATAGATTATGATTCTTATATCATGATGTTGATTAGATTAGGGTTCTGTTAATATTATATGAATGAGGTTGGAAATAATTACATTTTCTTAGATTTGATGTTCAATCCTAACATGTATAAGCTATGAAATCTTAGAGAAATTTATATGGAGTTCTAATTATGCTTATGTAAGTTGAGAATGCCAAATAGATGTGCTATTTTTTTTTAGATTTTGTAGTTTGTGTTCAATTAAGGTTTTAGATAGGTTTCACTTCTTCAAAAATTATATATGATATATGGACGGATAGATATTGATGTCTAGTTTCTCTGGAATCAAGAATTACTGCAATACGAAGTGTATCTAGAGAGATATGATTGGAATGCTAACCTACTCTCAAGCTATCCCAGGCAACATCGTGTTTGATTTGTGAGATACATTATAAATTGCAAAAATAAAATTACGGGATGAAATTTATGAAGCAGTTGTATGCATGTGTGGCCTTGTATTAGACTTGGAATAATTAAAAAATGACAAGTATATGATGAGTTATGAATGATTTAATACTCAACTGTAATAATTTTGAATATGAAATGGATGAACTAAATTGTAGGATTTCTTGTAAATAGATGGTAAAGAGATAAAACATGTAAATTTTATATGTAGCCCTTGAAAGTCTATTAACGAAAAATTGGAATCTCTCCAAATGAATACCGATAGATTAAGTTATAAAATTTATATTAAAGTGTCAAATATGTTCAAGGTTGAAAATAAATGCTTTATATCAAATAGTAAAATGTGTTGTATTGGATATTATTGTTATTATTAAGAAAACTAAAGTGAGGTTTAAAGAGTTGATTTTAAAAAGTTTGGATAGGAACTTTATGGCATCAAATGGGGATTATGAGAGAAATTTGTCCTTATAAAATAAGAAGGATGATAGTAACATGTAGAATTTTAATGAGATATATATGCCCATGTGTTTATTGTTCATTCTTATATGAATTGATCATGCTATGAATCTTATGAGAAATCAATTTACCATGTTAAGATCATGCCATGATCTTTATGATAAACCAATTAAGCAAGTTATGAAAATGTTATGTTTCCTAAAAGTATTATAAGTTGATGTTATGAACCATAGAATATATGATGAAAATTCTAAATTAGGACCTTAGGTCAAATGTGTACAATTTCATGTTCCTATTCTTAATTGAGCATATTATGAACCTAAGGATGTAGGGAATATCTTGTATATAAACTTTCATTTGTGAAATGGGACTTTAGGTGTGAAATTGGACAAGTTCGGAATGAAATTAGGTTGAATTAGGGGAGAAAAGTGAGAATCAATGGCTCACTACGAGCAACTTGTAGCAAGAGATTCTCAAACCGTAGCGAGTCATTTTGGTCGTGATGACCCATATGTGACCATAATGAATTAATTTGCTCATCCATAGTGTCTCCCCATAGTGAGAAGTGTTTCGTTTGGACTAACCGTAGTGGTCACATCCTGATCGTAGCATTCTTATAATTGTCCATAGCAATCCTTTTTCAACCGCAACACATTTTGTTAAATAATAGCCACCTCTATACCTTTCAATTAGGTTATTTACATGTATTATGGTACTACTTTTAATTGTTAATTGATTAAAAACATGTTTTATTTCATACTCTTAGGATAAAAGACCTAGCTTGTTGATTGTTATTCACATAAACATCGAAGAGCATGCTAAGTTGTAATTAAATTAAAAGATGCAAGATTATTTGCTATGCTTCTTGTATTAAAGAATTTAGTCGAGTCACATCAGTTATAGGGGAAGTAGTTGAAGATGCTTCCTGGGAGGTGATATTGACTCTCTAGCAATAGTGGGTGTGCTTCCCATATGATGGACCCTAGAAAAGGGTTGGCCTAACTAGCCGATGTTATGGACTGATGTTACCCGAGACCCTTGATGCAAAGATAATAATTGGTCATATGAAGATGCTAATGATGTGAGTAAAAGAGAACTCAAATGGATAATATGACTAAGATGTAAAAAATAAACAATATGCACTTAGAATATAAGAATTGAGCATATGATAAAGATGATGATGAGTTTAAGAGAATTCTAATTTATCATAGGGTTAAGATACATATGATGCTAAGAATGATGAACATGAAAATAAGTTACCTAGGCATTTATATATTTCATGTAATGTATGTAATATTTCATGTTATGAAATGTGTCAAGCTATGTAAATGTCTTAGGATTATGAAGATGATGCTATTGATCATATGATGACTCATGACTTAGTGTTATGCTAGAATATGATGTTATATGTTAAGGGATTGTTGAGATATGTGATATGATTTCGGAAGCTGCCATATTTAGAGATGACATAGATTTTAAAGTTCCAAATTCAGAGATGATATTCTGAAGAAGCTACCACAATGATGATGAATGAAGATGTATACATCTAGAATTTATCGTATTTGAAGAGACTCATTACACTTGGACATATCATTGCACCAACTTCAGAGCCACGATTATGGCAATATGATGTCACTACTTCACCATCATGGATAGACACCTCATCATGCTGACATTGACAACATCTTCAGTTTGGATTAATATAAAATGATGGTGATTAGGCCTTAGTTGTTTAGATAGTCTACTTGGGCCTTTAGCGTATTAGGTTTTATTTGGTTTAGTTTCTTGGAGAAATGTCTAGCATTCTCTTATAAATAAGAGAGCTGACTCCTTATGATGTTATGTAATGTTTTGTCATCTTAAATTTTTATTCCCTAGGAGAGGATATCTTTTTTTTTGTTTTTCATGAAATCTGAATTGAATTGTGGGTAATATCTTAATTTGCAATTCATTTAAATTCAATCAGTTTGATATTAACTTTTATATACAGGTTCGCATATTGGTCGATATTTTCATTTTCTTGGTTCATATTTTCATATAATTCTTTATTGATTTTTCTTTCACTTGATTGTGGTTCATTAGGACAGATTCTCTAACGGAGTTCATATCATTTGGTATTAGAGCTTGAGGTTTCAGATTCTTGAATCTAGTTATCTTTTCTTTTATCGTTCATAGAAATCTTAGATTTTGACAATCATATCACACTCTGATTTTTCTATTTTATCAAAATAAAAAAAAATAAGTTTCATATTTTGTTTATTGGCTTGATCTGCAAATTATGTTCATAAACTAAAAAAGAAAAAATACAAGAGAAAAAAGAAAAAGAAAAAGAGAAGAGAAAGAATTCTACTTGTTCTACCTCAAACGCTAGTTTTTAATTGTTCATTTTCTAGTTTTCATTTTGTATATGCCAGACATGAATTAGTAACGTGGATCTACTGTGTGTCAAAAAATAGTTGGATTTTGTTTCTTTTTGTCCAGAAGAATAAAAAAGAGAAAAGGGATCTCGCAAAAGAAGAAAATTCTCAACATTGTCTTTGTGAGAAATTTTTTGGAAAAAAAAAGAAAGAAAATATGGACATTTTTCTTTCCAGAATAAAAAAAAAGAGATTTTTGAACATTGTTCTTGATTCTTGCAACCTACTACATCGAGTCTAGTTCCTTTTTATTGATGATATGATATCGATATTTGTTGTATCTTGTTCTAGGAATTGATATTTTTTGTGGAATTTTAATTGAATTGTGGATCTCTCACATATCCCTTGTTGTGAGTTTGCCAAGAACATTGAGAAGTAATCTAGAGAGGTAAAATATTGTGGTGAAAACATTAAAAGGAAAAAGCTAGATAGAGTTGAAGTAAAATACGAGTGTAACCACTTGAGTGTCACCAAGTGAGGTTATGAGGAAGTTTTGCTAATAATATATATGTAGGCTTTCATAATGTGTTATGAAGCTGGTGGATGATACACTAAGAAAGTCACACATTGGAATCTGCGTGATCAAGTTTCAAGAGAGGATCTTCGGCAATCACGAAGATGATATGAGCAACATGAAAGACAAGATTCTTTTCAAGAATGTGTGCAACGATCTTCATCAAAGAGAGGTCAAAGTTCTCAGTTTGGTGCTAGAATTGATCCACGGTCAAATTTATCTCCATACTCACAACGAAGAAGATCAAACCTTCAAGAAAGCACTGATGATAGACTCTCAAGAGTGATGGCCTCACACTTAGAGATGGAAGCAAAATTAGATAAAGTACGTAGAAGATGAGCGTGCCAAAATCTTTCTCCAATTCAAGAGTTATCTAACTAATCATGATGATAAAGACCGAGGAAAGTGATAGTTTGAAAAAAGAAGTAGAAGCAAGTGTGATTAAAAAAGATGAGAGCGAAAATTCTTTCATGAAAATAGAAGAAATTTCTGAATGCAATGAAGATGTGAGCCAAATTTTGAGCGATAAAAGTGAGAAAGAAGAGAACTACAAAAGTTCTGTGAGATAAGAAAGGCCACCTTTGGAGAGCATTGATGAAAACATTTTGAGTGTTGAATGTTATGAGAGTTGTGAGGATGAGAGATGAATAAATTCTAAGTATTTAGAAAGGCCACCTTTGAAGAGAATTGTTGAGAGAAAAGAAAGAGAGCTGAATAATTTACATACTAATATTAATTCTCTTTTGCCTTTGGCTATTGATCCTCCCCCTTGCAGGTGTTAAGGACTATTGAGTGAGAGGAAATAATTTCATAATCTTTGAGCACACATTTGAATTCACTATTTACTAATGCTCCTTTACATGCATTAAGGAGTTTGTAGATACTCGAGATGAAACTAAACATTTTCTTTTCCACTTGTTCAAGTTTTTTGAACGATAAGTTTTTCATTTTTACCAATTTTAAATTTATTATTTCTTCTATTACTTTTATTAATCATGATGCATTTGATTGGTTAGTTCTAATTTCTGGATTTCATAATGAGAATAGTATAAGATCAATTTGCTTGGTCATCCATATACTATTGAGAAATTTTTTTACGTTCGATGGATTTAACATTTTGACATATGAAGACCAACTGAGTGATTTGGAGCAACTTTGTTATTTATGTTTTCTAGATATTTCAATTATCGATTTACAACATTTGACATGATTGAAATTTCTAGTTTTGAAAAAAGCATTGTTTGATAATTCGTGTTTAATGTTGATCACGTTTGATAGTTGTCAGGTTGATCATTTTGGAAGATTAATTTTCTACAATTATGAATTTTATATCATACATGCTGAATTATTATTCTTGGACAGAGTTGCACTCATTGTTTCGATTGGATTGAACACCCTTGGTTTTCATAAGACATTTACCTTTATGTCCTTTGAAAACTTTTTGGTTCATTTGTGTGATTCTTCTGATCATTTAAAATATTGTCTATCTTGTAGGAATTCAGTTGCATATTTTTTTGTCTGAATGCATTTGATTATTTTCATGTTGGTCCTTGTTTTTTAGTACATTGCACAATTTGTTTAACAAAATCTTAATACGTAGAGGAAGGTTCCCAAAATTTTGGGATTCGCTCCTAAATGTGTCTTCTTACCATGAGCATAAAATCTTTCATCCAAGGGAGTGTGAACTTCCTTTTATAATTTCTGTGTTTAAGTTTCTTGTGCAGAAACCTAGAGTGGTCACCGGATCGTGTGCATTGGTGTACTTTCCTGAGATATCAATTTGGATATTTATATATTTGAGCCCGAATCGTTTTGAAGAGGAGGGGGGAATGATATGATTTCCGAAGCTGTCATATTTAGAGATGACATAGATTTGAAAGTTGTCAAATTCAGAGATGATATTCTGCAGAAACTACCACAATGATAATGAATGAAGATATATAAATTTAAAAGTTGTCGTAATTGAAGAGACTCATTACACTTGGACATGTCGCTGCACTAACTTCAAAGCTATGATTATGACAATATGATGTCACTACTTCATCAGCATGGATAGACACCTCACCATGTTGACGTGGACAACATCTTCAGTTTGAATTAATTCAAAATGATGATGATTATGCCTTAGTTATTTAGATAGTCTATTTGGGCCTTTAGCCCATTAGATTTATTTGATTTTTAGTTTCTTGGAGAAAGGTCTAGCATTCTCTTATAAATAAGATGGTTGACTCTTGATGATGTTATGTAATGTTTTGTCATCTTAAATTATGATTCTCTAGGAGAGGATATCTTCTTTGTTTTTCATGAACTCCAACTTGATTTGTGGGTAATATCTTATTTTGTAATTCATTTGAATTCAATCAGTTTGATATTGATTTTTATGCACATGTTTGCATATTGGTCGATATTTATGTTTTCTTGATTCATGTTTTTTGTATAATTCATTCTTTTTTTCTACTTCCACTTATTGTTGTTCGTAGAACAAGTTCCGTAACGGGGTTCATATCAATATGTCTTTTTTTATTGTTAATCTATTTATGCATGGAATACTCATATTATGTGTATGAATGTTCTTTATTATTATAAGGGATGCCTTTACATATAACTAATGAGAGGTGGGCCTCCCCTGTATTCGGGTTCTTGCAGGTGTTGACACAGGTTATACAACGGGTCGGGTGGCGACGCTCATGATGAATGGTTGCACATAAGAAAGTATTAATGGGCATTAAGTTGAGTTATTTAGTTTATATTTTCTAGATCGAGTCATTTGTACTTGTGTTATGAAATTATAGTCCAAGTCCATGTAAGTTCTCTGAGCCTTTAAAGTTGTAAAATATAATGCAAATTTTTTATATTGATGTTGTGTATAAACACAACAGTGAATTTATGTTAGAGCCTAATATGGATTTGAACTGGATCCTAATGTTCATATTTTTGCTGCAAATGTCAAGTTAAAGTTTTTAAATTTAGTGTATTTTCAAGTCTTCTAATGCACGTCGTGTAACAGGTAAGGTTGTAACAAAAAAGATCCAACTGTGACACAGGTTGTAGCAACTCTAATGACACCCGATTGTTCACTACAAAGGCAAGTTTTAAAATTTATAAATCATCAAATTACACAATTACTGCTTCCGCAAGCGCACGAGTAGTTGCAGTACTTTGGGGTCGATCCACAGACTCATCAACTAGGTTTTCAGAAAGATTCTTAACTCAACTATACTAGACTAAGGAGAAAATATTGTTGGTTGGATTTGTTTATGGGTTTTCAAATACGAAAATGTAAATAGAGGAAATATCAATGATAAAAGCAATTTCAAGGCAAAGTTCCACCCCAAACTCGTCTGCAGTTGTGAATCATTAAAAACAAATGAATCGATTCTATAAGGAGATCAAAGAACAAAACCACACATCCCTCCACTACTCACTGATCCAATCCAAGAACTCACCGTTCTAAATCTTAGATTGATCGAGGAAGTTATCCAGTGAAAACATCCATTGTCGTCATAGGAATATCCCCTGAAATCTTTTTAAAATAATAAGCTCAAATCAATCTGTTAAGTCGTCACAACCTGTCATGTTTCCCCTTGTTATGCCAAATTCCTCTGCACGCAACCCCAAACGATCCCACCAAGGCTTGGTCTAGGTGAGGATGTATATCCAAGGATTCAGGTTGATACAGAACTCAACATGTGGGTCGTCACAATCAATCGTCACTAGCGAACACTCCTCGTCATGACAGGTTCTCCAATTACATGACCTTGGGCGATCCTGGTCAAGGATAATCCCAATTAAAGAGTTGATACCGAGACTACTGATAGTGACTAATCCTACCCGAAAATGCACACCAACTGACCATCTTGATGTGAGACATATAAAATAGGGAATAGTCACACTTATCCATCACAAGCGAGTTGTTCTTCAACAGTCGTGACAAATTTCTCGGTCACACGACCCTGGATGATCCTGTCAAGGCTTGATCCAAATGAAAAAGAACGATCGTATATAGGATCTAGAATTGCACCAAGAGGGGGGGATGAATTGGTATATTAAAACTTTTACACTCTTTGCTCAAATC